>LOJH01004123.1:0-37078 GCA_001685095.1 Ellobius talpinus | reverse complement strand
CATCATGTGGTTGCTGGGAATTGAGCTCAGGACCTCCGGAACAGCAGTCAGTTCCTTTAACCTCTGAGCCATCTCTCCACCTCTTCTTTCTTTAATGTCCACTGTTTACTCTGAAAGGCCTATGAAGGAACACTCATGGCCACTTCCTGCTAGCACCTGACTAGTAACCACTGCAAATGAAACTTCTTGAAACAAGACTGGAAGCAACACAGGTGTATGGGTAGAAATGTGAATATCTGGAAGGCAGTTCGATCCATCCATATAACAAAACACTATGGTTTCCCTAGACATGGGTTTTGACCATGCTTACCAGGCATGAATTTCCTCCCATGGAACAGGTAGGTCTCTGGTGCAATTAAGAGAGTGATTTATTACCACCATAAGCATTTGCCTCTGTTGTGCCTGTAGGTACATCTTGCCTTTTAGGTGAGAATTATGGCATTAGGTAAGACCATTGCTTTCTTTTCTCCTTTAGCAGTCTGCGTAGCACCACCTTGCATGATGAAATAAGAGAGCGAGCTCATTTTTGTCCTGTAGCCAAGTGCATAGTGTCTTTAGCAACAGGCCTTATCATCTAGTTGTGGTGACAATCAAGAGGGCCAGCTATATCTGGTGTGGTTGTGTTGCCTTTGGGGCCTCCTTGACTCAGGGAAGCATTCTGTGCACAGCACTGAAACTTTCGTATAATAAGCTAAGTCCTCTGGAAGAAGCACTGGTCATGTGGGGTACCTCTATTCAAATTCCCCTTATAGTTTCTGTTAAGTTTTTAATTTTCAAAAGTTTTCTTGTGTACCCCTAGTTTAGGTTGGCTCATCCCCCATGCCTCTCCTTTCCTCCACTCTTGCCATATCCAGCCATGCTCAATTCTCTAACTCCCATTATTCTGTCCTGTTCTTTTCTATTACAAATGTTCTGTATCCATATTTTGTTTTTGGAACTTGGACTGTAGGACCATGGGCTCCCCAGAAGCTTCTTCATGCGCATTTCTATTTGGTTCAGCTTTCCCTTGGACCTCATTTCTTCATCTCACCATTTCGCCATCTGCTTGAGCCCTTCTGCTCCCAGTATTTCTCAGGAAATCAAAGAAAGTGTCCAGGAGGAAATGACATTTTGAAACAAGGCCTAACAGCACGTAGGAATTAAGCTGCATAGGAAAGCCAGTGTCCTGGGTGGAAGACAGACTCTCGCAAATGAGGGGCCACTATGTTACCGGACAGACTACAAGGCTAGAAGCTCCTGGAATGCTCAGAGCAGCAGGAGCTGGACAGAATTTTGGATTTAGTCTTCATGACGACTCTAGGGAGTTGAGACATTTCTTAAATGTCCTGACCTGTGTGATCATTTTTAGTCACTGTGCAATTTAAATTTGGACATAGTGTCATTATTGATGAATGCCCTTTTGTGAATTCTAATGAGCTTTATGTCCTTTTTTGTACTTGTTTTTTTCTTATTGCCCATAGGCATTCTGACTGTATAGTTAATATTCAAGCACGTTATATTCAGGAGATTAAGAAAGAAGCCATGAGAATCATCTTTCCTGAAAATTCAAATTGAAGTTGACAAAAATGTAACTCCTGCTAGCCTAAGAAATACATACTGTACAGTAAAGCCCTCAGAGTAGGGGAAGTTCTAGGAGAGCCAGGATACCGAAGAGTTCCTCAGGGTTCAGCCTCACTCGTTCTCTGATTCCCAGAGTCTTCCTTACTTTCATTGTTAGATAGACTTTCTTCCTGAACCAGTAAGAGAGACTGCTGCTAGTTTCAGGCAGGCATGGTCCCTCAGATTTGCCAGCCAAAAGTAACGTTGCTGTGCTCCAAGCACAGGGAAGACTACTTGAATCCTGCCTCAGCCAACTGTGGTGCCCACAGCTGAGAGGCTGACTGTTGAACTCACTGTGCTCTCCTCTGCTACCCGTCCAACTGGTTTCCCGCAACATGAAAAGAAGATGACGCAGAGCGTGGGAAGGAAAAGAAGGGTGAGCGTGCAAAAATAACCAGCAAAGGAAAAGAAGGGTGAGCGTGCAAAATAACCAGCAAAGAATCAGTCTGGGCAGAAATGGCAACAGCATAGAAGGAGTCCGATCTGAGCACAGTGTAGAACTGCAGGCCTGAAAGACTCAACAGGACATAGAAATATATGGTAAAGGAAGGCAACAATGCAATAATAATACACACAGCAGAGAGAAGGAACATCTCATGCTTGTTCATTTGGTGACAATGTTTTCTAAACAAGAAAATTTCCAGATAAATATGGAAACAGTACAGTCTAGAACAATGATTTGATTTCAGTAGTTTACTACCCTTCAATTCAAACCTTATATCTGAGCTGAAATTGCTCAGCTAATGAGAAAGACTGAAAGCAACTGGAAAGGATTCAAAACACTTCTACAAAGATAAGTAATGGGTAGAAAATAGAAATGTGAACCGAGGAAGTATGTACATACTATTCTGTAAGGCGTGTCGAAAAGATAATGTTATAAAATTATTGAGTGGAAAATAAATTTAGCATTGAGTATGCATTGTTCTAATTCAGTAAAAAAAGTTTTCTCTCTGCATCTGTACTCAAGAAAAAAGAATATAAAAGAAATTCAAGTTGGCATGTGAAATATTTATATTAGAGATAGGTTCTTTCTTAGGTGAAAATATTAATAATCACATAATTGAGTGAATTTCAGTCTTGCTATGAGATCTGTCCTCTTGTTATTGTTGTGTGTGGGGGTACTGTAGTGCTCAGAAAAGAGTGCTCAGTTAGAAGGCTCACAGGCTCCCTGGAGAGGAGCTGCATTCTGTGCCCATCCACATCTCAGAAGACAACACCTTCAACCTTCTACCTTCAACCTAATATATTCTGAAACATTTGCTGAGCGAATGTGCGTTGATGATCACTTGTGTATATATGCAATTGTTCATTATCTGTGAATAGAATCTGTTAGGGAACTACCAGATATTTTACTTATCCTGGCATTGTCTTCATCCATAGCAGACTCCTTGGCTGCCAACTTCCTAGCCATCATGTTCTCAGTGAATAGAATCTAGATGTGCTATTCATTCAAGTAAAGGACAAGGGCAGTGTAATATGTGGCTGTGATTTCCAGTTATCTGTAGTTCTTTAGTCCTCTGATTCTCTACCTTCAACCATCAGCATCAACTAAGAGTTCGTGTTAGCAGTAATTGTGAAATACAAGGTTTATAAAGGCCTTGGTGTACTGAAGAGAAAGCACACAGACACTGCACCTTTATGAACAGATTCAATACTGAATACAATAGGGAAGAACAGAGCATGAGGAAGCTCAATAAAAACAGAGTTTTAAATGTACTCATGAAACCCGTTACTTGGACATTGAATTTGGGTTAAGAAAAGAAATGCAAGACTCCTCCCCTACCCAGCTTTCTATTCTCCATTCCTGATATAACTTACGTGGTAAATAAACTGAAGCTCAACTAGTGTTCACTGACTTTCCTAGTGCAAAATATGTTCTTTATTGCAGAAACTGGGCTACCTAAAACCTACTTAAAAGTAAAAACTGTTCTGAATCTAAGAAATTTTCAGAGGCCATATTAAAATTATTAACTTCACTTGGTGAATGACATCAAGAGATGTCATTAAATTGGCATAGTGACACATAGCTGTAATCCCCGAATTCTGAAGGAGGCAGATTGAAATTTGTTGTCTACCCAGGGCTACATGGAGAAACCTAACGGGTGGGAGATTGATTAGACTTTTTTTAATCATAATACTTTAGAAACAAATAAAATATGTGGCATTAAAAACATGCTTAATTGCTTAGTATATTTATTTTCCCTATATCTTCATGTAAATTAGAAAAGTAAGACCCAAATTAGCTCTTGATAGGGAAGTGATTTTAAGGATGAAGAAATTTAGGTGTTATGTCAAGGTCACACACAGTTTTTAAGCTTGATACTCTCGATGGGTTTCCCTGATTTGCTTGTAGTCTAAGCACGAAGTTTCAGGCACCACTAGGCCCAAGAAGATGCATTTACTCAGCTCAGAGCTCTCAATGGACCCTGCATGTGTTCGTTTGAAATCAGTTGAGTAGTTAATAGACAACCTTGTTTCATAAAATCTTTTATTTTAAATAGTATATTTAAAAGTTGATAAGTTTCACTGTATTAATGAATTTTAATAATATCACACTATACTTGAGACATAAAATTTAACACCTTTCCACCAGATTCCAAAATACTTTTTGTCACTTACTGCCATGCCAGAGCTGTCTGCTGGATACACAGGAGGAGGCAGCATACCACCTTGTATTTCTAAACAAATCTTATGTTGCTTAAGCAGTATACATTTGGGGCTTCAGCAAATCCAGTTTCAGAAAGCTGTCTTTAAATATTAAAACAGAGTAATTTAATCTGAATAAAAGTTCAGCATTTTAAAATATAGCAGCCCTTAAAAAATAATACTCTACACATTAGCAAACAATCTTGGTCTTGTTTCCTTTATGCAGTCATAAAATGATGTATGTCAGGGCTTTAACAAACTTGCCCTTGTGGACCATAAATGGGAGGCACCCCAGAATGTAGCGCCATGACAGTTGTCATGTGACTCAGGGACGAAGAAAGGGCTCACTGTTGTGCTCCACTTCTTTATTGAGGTCCCTGAAATTTGATTTCTGGACTTTTTTTCTTTTCTAAAGAGAACAAACAAACTATAGTTTGAGTAAATGGAAATCTCAAGCATTTTTCTCAGTGTTTGCTCCCCAACAGTCTGAGCCTTGTATAGTTGCTTTCTTCACAGTAGAGTGTGTATGTGCAGCTTCCTGGTCACCATCTGGGGAAGGCGTATGTAGCTCCTGTGAGGCTTCCATTGCTTCTGCGGTGTCTTCGGTGCCTGGGACACTCTCTTCCATCTCTGTATTCCTTCGGTGAAGCTTGCCCCTGTGTTTCCTATTCCAGTTCCTAGAATTTTCATTTCCAGTTTTTTTCCAGTTTGGGTTTTCTTTATTGATTCTATTTTCACTTGCAAGTCTTGAACTGTTTTCATCTTATTCCACAGTTTGCTTGTGTTTTCATGGATTTAAGGGATTTATTGATTTCCTCTGACCTTCAGGCATATTCATAAAAGCTATTTTGAAGTCCTTGTCTTGTACTTCAGCTATTTTGCATTTCTCAGGGCCTGCTATGGTAAGGTTGCTCAACTTCAGGGGAGACTTGTTGTCCTGACTGCTATAATTATGTTGTAATGCTGGCACCTAGGTTTCTGAGTTTGGGATGATTGTAATTATAGGTATTCTTAGAGTAAACCGTCTCTTTCCTTTCAAGTAACTTCATGGCTACAAGTGAGATCTTGTACTCAAGTCATCCACACTGGGGTTTGGTCTGTTGGGCTCACACAGACTTCGTGCATGCTGTTGCAGTGTCAACTTAATATGTGTAGCTGCCCCACTGTGTCCATTGTCACTACTCCTGCTCAACGGAATGCTTGGAGTTTTAGCTACAGCGAAGAGACAAATGAAGGAGATAGGAAAAGGAAGAAGTCAAAGTATATATCTACCGATGGTGTGACTCTATTCAGAAAAGACTTAAAGCACTCACCAGAAAACCCCTATATCTGATCAGCACATTCAACAAATCAGCAGGGTATAAAAGTACTGCACAAAATCAGTAGTTCTCATACATACAAACAGCAAACACACTGAGAAAGAAATCAAGGAAACAGTCCCATTTAGGATTCCAAAATGTACTTTGAAATAAATCTAACCAAGGAAGTGAAAGACATGTACAATGAAAACCTTTAAGACACTGGGAACAGAAACTGAGAAGTTGGAGAGCTGTCCCGTTCCCATGGATCAGCAGGATTAGTGTGGGAAAATGGCATCCTTTCCTATGTGGAGATGCAGTGCCTGTGGCAGTGAGAGGAGAGACTGAGTCAGACCCGCGGCTCAGGCCTTGAGCAGCTCTTTCACCTCTGTGCCCTGGCTTCCTCCACCTGAGAAGCAGGGATGCTAATGTTCATATTTCCCTCTCCAGATTATTCTGGATTAAACATTCCAGGGAACTCTGGAGTGCTTAGCATGCTTGGATATTTCTGTAAAGTTTCCTATCTCAAAGCCTCTGTACTTGCTGTCCCTTCTCTCTGGAATGTTCTTTCCTTTTTTTTCTTGAAAACTTCTTTTTCCATACAGTATTTTCTCATCATTCTTTTCTACTCTACCAAGTCCTGCCAGACCCTCTCTGTCTCTCCACTCTCTCAACTCCAAATCCTTTCTTTCTCTCTATTTAAAAAACAAACAAAAGAAGAAAATCACATCAAAAACTTCTCACAAAAACAGAAACCAAATATAAAAACAAACAAAAAAAAGACAAAAAAATGCCTGAACAAAGCAAGATGAGACCAAACATCTACAAAACACCATTGAGTACGCTTTGTGTCAGCATCTACTCCTGGGCCTTGGGCCTACCTTTAAGTGTGTCTTCCACACCCCATGTGACTCTTCTGTGTGTCAGCATCTACTCCTGGCCCTAGGGCCTACCTTTAAGTGTGTCTTCCACACCCCACGAGGCTCTACTGGAGAAAACTAACTTTTCCTATACAAATGAATATCAATTATGGACCGCCCAAGCTGTCATATTCTCAGGACAAAGTCCCTGCAAATGTTGCTCCTCCTACAGTTCTTCCCTGGTCATCAATTTCACTCTTGAGCCCCTTCGCTGTTTTTTAAGATATTGCTTTAGCTGCTACTCAACATAACATGTTACCTTCATTCTGTGTTCTACCTCTCCTCTCCGGACGTACACTCAGGGAGCTCTTTTCCATAGGGTTGTGTCTCTAGACTCAGAGAAGTGTCAGTGATCTAAATGGAAGGCATTGAACAAACGTGACGGGTGAAAAAACTGTTACAGGGATGTGTGTGTGTGTGTGTGTGTGTGCACAGTCATGTATTTCTACAGCTACCTGAATATTTCTGTGAAAACTCCTCAGAGCACAAAATAATCACAATTTCCCCACTACAAACTAGATGCTAATTTTAGGGTCTCTCGCTAATGATTGAGGGACACTAAAGACACTAAAGCTCATAAGAACACTGGAGAGTGATGCGTAGCAAACCCTGCCTGTCTGTTTCTCAATGACAGCTGTGTTTCCAATACAAATAAAGCTAAACACATACTTAAAACAGAAAGATAAAATGGTATAGTTTTTAAATTTCTTCCAATAAAAACAAGACAATGGCCTCTATTTCTGGTAAAGAACGGCATTTTAAAGTTGCAGTCACTTGGTAGGTGCCTAATGGGGCATATTGCAGATAAGAAAAGACTGTCTCAATTTCAGTTTTGCATCATTCAACAGTGAGTTATGAGAACTATTGGAACATACCTGAGGGTAAAAGTAGACAGAGGCTCTTTAATCTACACAGTGATGTCAAAACATGGACATCAAAAAAATGAAGGTACTCTAATCCACACCAGAATCACAAGGGCTTTGATATTATTATTTCTGTATATTTTTTGTAAATAAAAACTAAATTAATGTTGCCTTTTAAAATTTCATTAAAATACAGCTTGTTAGTTCTTTCAAGATAAAAGAACAAATACGTCTTGAGTCACTATCATGCACCAATAGGCTTTGCATGGAGCAGAACAGAAAAACACTAAAGCTGGAATCTTATTTTCAAAAAACCTTTTGAGAAAAAAACCCTAAAAAAATGGTGAGAGATCAAAGCACACACTTAGTTCTTCAGCTTATACGGAAATCCCAATGCAAGGGAGGTCAGAGTGAGTGGCTGCAGCCAGAGAGTCAGAGAAGACAAGACTGGGAAGTTGTGGGCAAACACTTAGGAACAAAGGCAGCATACTAGATAGCTGGGAAAAATGGGACAGCCTAGCCAAGGAGTGCAGCCCAAGTCCAACGTGGGCAAAGCAGCTCCACCAAAAGCCGGAGCCGGGGCTTTCAACAAGGATTGTCCAACCGCCAGGGTGTATTTTGCCTGCCTCTTTTCAACTTATAAATATAAGACCTTCTTCTTACAGCTGTGTTTTCAAACTTTCCATGAATAGTGGACATGCATATTAGCCGATTGCCAGATATTTATCTTAAAAGAATACAGTGTTTTACAACATGATAGGCCATGTTTGGTTGGTATCCCTGGGAGGCCTGCCATTCTCTGGAGGAAAAAGGAGGAGTGGATCTGGGAGAGAGAGGATGTGGAGGGAGAATAGGAGGGAAGGGAAACTGAGGTCAGGATGTAACATGTGAGAGAAGAATAAGTTAAAAAATATATTTTAAAGAAAATGCAATATTTATGTACTCATATTTAGTGAGTAATCTTTTGACCAAAAATTAAAGCAATTTTCTCTCCTTTCCCTTATACTCTATGGTGTCCCTTAAGGAAGCAGCAAGGATCTCATGGGACCCACAGGAAAGTAACTGCAGCACAGATGCATCTGAGACCAAATTCTTTCATAAAAGTCAGTGGGGAATAAAAAGCCTATCTTAGACTTCATCGGTCAACATTTGTTGACCATGGTACTGTAAAATCATCCTGATGTGAGAGGTCAGCGATCAGGATTGGGACTTGGGTTTCCATACTAAAAATAACATAAAAATTTCCACAGCCAATGGTACCTTTGTCCTTAAAAAAATAACTTTCCCTTCAGCTATCTACAAAGGTAGAAAAGATGTGTGAAGGTGCTTGGTAGACCTGGAGAAACTGTATGAATGCCCTTTGAGACAGGGAGTCCCCACTGGCTTCTTACATGAAGCTGATGGTCGATGCCTTTGACATACACTCAGCTGGTAGCCAGGGCAGTCAATGCTGAATAACAGGAGTAATGATCCAGGTCTTTCTATTTTTAAATCTCAATAGTATGCCGGATTGATGAAGTCTAATCATAAAGCAATACTACTGTATTATTCCTGCTTCATTCTCTTAAGTTACAGTATTTTTATTAATTCTTTGAAAATTGTATCCAAGGTGATCGTACACAACCTTCCGCCCAATCTCTTTCTTTATAATAGGTCCAATAGAAGTCTGTGCTCCTGAACAAAATACAGAAAAGCCTTTTCACACTGCTAAACATTCTTAGCAGTTGCTACCTTAGCCCATCTCAGTTACCTGCAAGTCTTGTCCAGCAGAATTGTCAGACTTATTTCTAATTCACTGCGATGACTCTTTCTCCCATGGCTAGAACTTAGCAGGTATGAGCTTGAGGATTTGCGCCATTTTCTGTACTGTCTCTTTAGCTCTGTTAACTAATTCTTATTTCTGGCTCTCCAGGGTTAGAACACAAGGAGGCAGAATAGGAAAAGCAGGCAGGAAACTGCTGGCATATTTATTTCATTGGTACAGTCATAAGTTGGAAACTATCTTCTAGAGAGTTCCTAAATATTTGTAGTCTCCAGCAACTCAGTAATATCCAGGCTTTCTCTGCTACAATCTTCCAACCTTCTAGAAGGTTCTTTTGGGAACAGCTAGAATCATTTCATGCCAGCTCTCTCTTGCACAATGCACCACAAACATGTTTGTGAGACTTTGTTCCAGTAAACTTTTAAAGTGTAGGTTTACTCAACCCAGTGACCTTCTCCAGCTTGCTGCAAGAGCAGCCTGCCAAACTTCCAGGATGTTGTGGCTACTGAGGTTCTCCACCGAAGAGTCAGCATCAGACCTCATTTTGTCCCTGACTCCAGGGGTTGACTATCTCTAGCACCTTCCCTCCCCCTTCTCTTCTCCCTCCTTCTACCCCCTCCTCTCTTTCTCCCCTCTTATTCCTTCCCTCTCCCTCTGTCTCCTCCCCCCTTCCTCTTCCCCTCCCCCTTTCCCTCCCCCTTTTGCTCCTTTCCCAATCCCTACTCTCTCTACTCTCCCTACTCTCTCTCCCCTTCCCTGTTCCTCTCTCTCCTCCCCCTGTCCCTATTCTCTCTTTCCCTACTTTCCTCCCATTTCTCCCCCCTCTCCTCTTCCTTGCCTCTCCATATAGGAAAATGAGATAAATTACTAAAACTCTCTCCTCTCTAGTCTTTGGTTCTCCCTCTCTCTGACTGTCCTGTGCATCCAGTCTCTTTAAAGACATGTAATTTCTCAGCTTTCTGAATATATTAGTGTCTCTGCATCAAATCCTTGATATTCATGCCTTGGGCTCATCAGCAACAAACAAGAACAAACTTCTGTATAGAATAGTATATATCAGCAAAAATGTCTAAAAGTTTTAGCTCTTTTAGTTTCTTCTTTTCTAACTCCAACAAAGGATTATTTTATCTGAGGGCAATTCAGTTAAATCATTAGAGATGAATTATATTAACTAATTCATAAGGAAATTAAAACATCCAGGTTTGTTTGTGTGGCTTTCACATTACAACAAACATTTGTGGTATGTTTTGCCTTTCTATATAGAAACAGAAACCATACCAAGCAAGCAAAAACTAATACTAAACCAGGAAAAATTACTGAGCTGACTCAACTGATATTTGCCAGTATGCTGAGAATCAAGGCCAAGGCTCTGCGTGCAGGCAGAGGCTATCTGCTGAGCTATACCCTGAGGTCCGGGATAATGTGTTTTGCAGAGAGCTATGCTTTAAAGACTTTTGAAAAATTCAAGCTGAGCAGTGGTTTCACACACCTTTAATCCCAGCACTCGGGAGGCAGAGGCAGGCAAATCTCTGTGAGTTCAAGGCCAGCCTGGCCTGGTCTACAACAGCTAGTTCTAGGATTGGTGCCAAAGCTACAGAGAAACCCTGCCTCAAAAAAAAAGTCTTTTAAAAAATTCTTGGGAAAATAGCAAGTTTTTCCCCCTTAACAAAATGTGTACATGAGACAGCTCTAGTTTATCCTTATGAACCTTAGTAGTAAGCATAACTAAATTATCCTCAATTTTTCTCCCACTTAGTTGCTCTTGATAATGGGGTCATCTCCTTTGCCAGCACTGTGGGGCACTTTGGGTAAGAGACTGTAGGAAGTATACTAGTTTAGAGGAAGTCATAGCTGACCTTTAAAAGTTTCTGTAAAAATTGTTTTCTGAGTGCTTGTAAAATAATTGAGATGAAATAGTAACTATAGAGCCTAGAGGCATTTAGAGGACATCAAAAGTCCTAAACTGTCTTTCTGAGATGACAGTGATACAGGTTGGGAGTGGAGGTGGGTTGGGACTCCTCTGCTGTTAGAGCATAGATGTGTGGGCCTTTCGGTTTGCTTCCAGCTCACCCACGGTACAGTGTGCCCCGAGGGTCCCTCCGAATTCACACCTCTGCTTATCATTTCTAATGGAGAAGTCGTAAAAGTCTATGCTGAGTGGACTTTTCTCGCTTAGGACCCCATCAAATTAGTCCAGCATTAAAAATATGTCCTATTTTCAAACTTTCCACATGTGGACTGCTTAAAGTAAGGTAGCCCATTTGAGATAAGTTAATCAACCAGTGAATTAAATGCATGTATGTTGCATTTAATGGTCATATATGATCAGCTGTTTCTCTGAATGTTCACACATATTATCATTATCATTCAAGGTGGCTCTTAATAGCTTCTGCTTTGGCAAATTCTGAGATTTGAAGATAGTTATAATGAAATCAAATGGACTCAAATTGGAAAGATGTCAACCTCAGGCAGATAGAAAGCCCAAATCTCTGCTGTTTTTTTTTACTTATTTTTAAGGGAATTTTTGTTTTGATTTGTTTTTTTTGAGACAGGGTTTCTCTGTGTAAGCCCTGGATTTCCTGGAACTTGCTTTGTAGACTCGGCCTACCTCTGCCTCTCAAGTGTTGGGTTTAAAGGCGTGCACCACAACCACTCTGCTGAAGGGAAAAATTTTTAAGGGAAATGGACAAACTGGACATCAGAACAACAATATAACATATAGTAAGATTTTAAAGGCTACTGACACCAGCTGCCAATCACACCTGCTCCTCTGACAGCTTCTCCTGCTCCAGTGCCAGGGTGACTCACAGCAATAGAAACCCTAACTAAGACAGACAGTATTGAAAAAATAAGTGTCACATTTCTTTACAACATGACTTTGCTATGTGTTGTCAAGAAAGGCTAGCATTAAGATATAAGGTTTTTACTGTTTGTGTCTTGTTTAAAAAAACTTATGCCAAACTCTAATTGTAGTTTAAGAGGAGTCTCTAGCTTTTAAGAAGAGATAAAGATCTAAGTCTGGAATGCGCCCCCCTCAACTGGTGTGGCACTGGGTTTTTCCAGGGTGGTGGCTTTGTGAAGGATTCGTGCTTTCTTAGGCTCATCAGTCTGATTCATTAGTGGTTAATAAAGACAGTAGAGGTGAGGGGCAGTGAGCCTGCTTCCGGCTGTGCATCCTCAGCTCTTCCATTCAGTTTTGATCTACTCTTGTCTTGTCATCACTGGTTGAAGGGTCCTGGAAGAAAGTTGGCTCAGTAACTGCTTCCTTCCTGATATAGCTGTGATCATAACGTTGTCTGGGTGCCTTTGAAATCCTCGTATGACAGCTGTCGGGCTTTCCTCCATGATTATCTTTCTTTATACAGACTGCATTTGGGATATTACAGAGCGATGTGCCTTTCGCTCTAGGTCCTCTTTCTAAAATTAGGAGATTACAGTTCTTATATCTTTTGAAAAATCTTGAATAAATTTTAATTCTGTGTGTTTATTAGTTTTGGCCTCTGCCTCCAATCTCAGTACACACATACACAAATCTTTGGCCTTGAAAGTTTTATGGTCCCAGAAGAACAAAAATTAATCATAATTCTATTATCTTCCTGAAAATCTTCAGCCCTGCTTCCCTTTTAAAGTGTGCACCACAGATGATTCCTGAACCAACAGGAAATAAAGCTGATTTTTTTTGACTGTTATGCTTTCTTTGTCATTGTCCGGGAATGGAATAGGGCTCCCAAGACTGACTCATCCATTTTCATATGGGCTGTTAAAGGAACAGGTGTTCTCAATTCTATTTTATTCTTTATTTATCAAATTTGATTTCACCATCTACCTCTCTGTACACAGTAGTCTCCTCATTCTTTTTTGTTGTTGTTGTTTGTTTGTTTATTTGTTTGTTTTTGAGACAGGGTTTCTCTGTAGCTTCGGTGCCTGTCCTGGAACTAGCTCTTGTAGCCCAGGCTGGCCTCGAACTCACAGAGATCCGCCTGCCTCTGCCTCCCGAGTGCTGGAATTAAAGGAGTGCGCCACCACTGCCGGGCTGGCTCTTCATTCTTTTCGTTGTTGCCACAGTACTTCAGGTAGCTTTGTTACCATGCATAACACACTGCACACCAATGCTGATCCTTTCTAGGTCATGAAACCTATCTTACCCGACTCTACTCATATAGAAAATAGCTATTAGGGTGCTCATAAATGTTGTTTACTAAATTAACAAACATCTAAACAGTAGCCATGTGTCAGAACTCCATGTTACACAAGTAGGAGATTCAGAACATTGCCCACTACATCTCACAGAAACCACGATTCTCTCACATTGTTTTCAATTGAGGAGGAGTGGATTTGGAAGAGAGAGGCTGGAGAGCTGGGAGGAGTGGAGGCAGGAGAAACTGTGATAAGTATGTAAGGTATGAGAGAAGAATAAATAAAAGACAATGAAAAAAATTTTAAAAATTTTAACTTGTAGTAGCATTTTAAAAAGAAAAGACCTGCATGTCACAGTTGGGAGAAGGGACGGCTCAGGTGAGCAACTGGAGATGAATGTGATATGCATTTGGCGTTTTCAGCATCCCACTTCTGGCTCCATATTAGTTTATTTTTCTTTGCTTCATTTTTCTCATTTTAAATTTACTTTATATATTGGGTATATATCTTTGTAAACATCTTGAGAAGCCTTACAAGTTTATGTAAATAATAAAGAAACCTAAGGAAGATTTGCTGAAGAGGAAAGTAAGGGAAGAAAATATCAGATGTAGTTGCTGTGCTCAGATATTGAAATAACATGAAAGGAAATAACCTTTGTCTGGTTGAGCTACTAAGGCAAAAATATAGACAGGATTGCTTAAGTAACAAACATTTATTTCTCATACTTTTAGAGGTTAGGAATTCCAAAATCAGAGCATCTGCAGGTTAGATGTCTAGTAAAGGCACCCTTTTTAGTCTCTATAGCAGTGGTCTCAGCCTTCCTAATGCTGTGACTCTTAAATACAGTTCTTCATGTAGCGATGACCCCAACCATACAGTTATTTTCATTACTCCTTCATAACTGTAATTTTGCTACTGTTATGAATCGTTATGTAATTTCCTGTGTTTTTCAATGGTCTTATGTGACCCCTGTGAAAGAAAGGGTTGAGAACCACTACTCTAGACAGCTGTTTTATTACTGTAACATGGTAAAAATAGCAAAGAAACTCTCTGGGGTTGCTTTTATAGGAATATATAATTCATTCATGACTTATAAAGGTCCTACCTTCAAGTACCTTGGCATTGTTGGAAGGCCACTGAGATTTCATGTGCTGCCATACAGTTTCACCTAGTGGTGTAGTGGCATTTCATCTGTTTTTTAATAAATAAAGTTTGCCTAAAGATCAGAGAGTAAAACAGCCCCAATGACCAGCCTTACAGACCAGGCAATGGTAGCACACACCTGTAAATGGAGACTGAGCATTCGTTTCCTGGCCACCCAGATCCGAATAATCACACAGAAACTGTATTAGTTACAACGCTGCTTGGCCAAAGACTCAGGCGTATTTCTAAATAGCTCTTATATCTTAAACTAACCCATTTCTATTAATCTGTGCATTACCACGAGGTTGTGGCCTATCGCTAAGGTTCCTGCATCCTTCTCCTTCAGCAGCTACATGGCATCTCCTGACTCTGTCTACTCTTTCTCTCTCTCTATCTCTGTTCAGATTTTCCACCCAGCTTTACTCTGCTAAGCCATTGGCCAAAACAGCTTTATTCATCAACCAATAAAAGGAACATATACAGAAGAACAACCATATCACACACCTTTAATCCACATTAGGTAGTCACAATAGTTGTCATAGAAACCGAGCAGTACAAGTCTTTAATCCCAGCCCTAGAGATGATTATAAAATGGGAGGAGACAGCTCACATTCTCAGTCTCGTTCTGAGATTCCTGGAGGCAGGATTGCCAGTTCAGACTGAGATCAAGGTAAGAGACAGTAGCTGGCTGTTTTGCTTCTCTGACCTTCAGGTTGAATCCCAATTTCTCTGAATTTTTATTAATTGTGCTTCATAGCAGCCAGCATAAACACACCCGTCCTGGCAATAGTGGTGCATGCTTTTAATCCCAACACTCAAGAGACAGAGTCAGGTAGGCCTCTGAGTTTAAGGCCAGCCTGGTCTACAAAGTGGTTTCCAGGACAGCACAGGGTACATAGAGAAACACTGCCTCAAAACAAATTGTAAAAACTGCAATGAACACAGTTGACCTATAAACTAATCGGTAGCCAAATACTAAACATAAATCAATGAAAAATGAAAAGAGATTATAAGTTTGAAAGAAAGTTCTGAGAAGTATATTGGAGGGTGTGGTAGTTGAATAGGTATGGCCCCCATACACTCATGTGTTTGAATGCTTGGCCCATAGAGAGTGGCGCTATTAGGAGGTGTGGCCTTGTTGGAGGAAGTATATTACTATGTTTTGAGTACTCATCTATGCTCAAACCATGCCCAGTGTTGTAGTTTACTTCCTGTTGCCTGCAGATCAAGGTGTAGGACTCTCAGCATCTTCTCCAACACCACATCTTCCTGCATACTACTATGTTCTGCCATGATGATAATGGACTAAACCTCTAAAACTATAAGCTAGTCCAAATTAAATATTTTTCTTTATAAGAGTTCCCATGGTCATGGTGTATTCCATAGCAATGGAAACCTAACTAAAACAGGGTTTTGAGGGAGGAAAGGGAAGAGGAAATTGTATAATTACAATCCCCCAAACAAAAGAAATAATAAAAATTAATCAATATCTTACCTTAAAAATTAATCTAGGCAGTTTTGGAGGTCAGTGGTAAAATCAAGCAGAAATTTAAATTTAAATTACATTTAAAATTTTTATTTTCAAACACCACATAGAGCTCATATTTGAGACATTGCTAAAGCTCAAAGACACATGTGGCCTGTCCTCAGAAATGGTATTGGATGCCAGCTGCCAGGTCAGAGGTGGTGATGACTGGGAACATCTACCAAACTTGCTGGTTAAAAACAATATTAACTAAATATTTGGGTGCCATGTACAATGGAATGTGAGTGCAATTGTGTTCTGGTTTCTGGATGTGAGCAGATGTGGCAAGGTAGTTAAGTCTCGCTTGTCTGTATTTTCGTTAGTTACTGTCTGTCTTGTCCTTTCTATGTGGTAGGCGCTGTGATAAGCACTTCATTCTGTGTATGTTTATTTCAGTGGTCCTTCATTAAACATGTCCCAGCGTGCTGTAGCTTCAGGTGACACTTCAGGTCTTTGAGACGTTCATGTAACGTGTTTTGATCGTATCCTCCTCCTTCCCTCAGCTTCTCCCAGATCCACGGGTCCCTTCCCACCCAACTTTGTGTCTTTTTTCCTGCCCCATCAAGGCCAATTTGTGCTGTTCAAATATTCTTGGACTTGTGGCCTTCCTCAGGGGTGTGGTTGACTTTCCAGAGGCTGCACTCTCAGAGAACACTGACCCCTCTCCTCCCAGCAGCCAACAGTTGCCAACAGCTCTGTGAATAGGTGCAGAACTTCACGCCCAGCTTCCCTCTTCATGCTTGGGTTTGATCTGGCTTGGACTTGCACAGGTCTAGTGATGTCATGTCACCCTATGTGAGTCCGGAAGACACTGCTTCCTTGTGGTCCACTACTGCCTCTGGCTCTAACATTCCTTCCTCTCTGAGTGTTTCACATGATCCTCCCAACAAATTTACAGAAAAAGTTCATGTTACCCAGGCAAAGCTCAGAGGCTCAGGAAGGTAGCTTCACTCTCTGACCCCACAGCTGCTGAACTGTAGGGTGGGGCTGAAGGCAGGCCTGTCTGCAGCACAGT
This sequence comes from Ellobius talpinus, assembly GCA_001685095.1. Classification (NCBI taxonomy): domain Eukaryota; kingdom Metazoa; phylum Chordata; class Mammalia; order Rodentia; family Cricetidae; genus Ellobius; species Ellobius talpinus. Next base: position 20,170 of record LOJH01004123.1, on the reverse strand, counting down.
TCACATTCTTAGGCTGCTTTCTTTCTAACTATTGTTTTGTAAATCGTTGTGTTCTTCTGTCTTTAATTCAGAATACCTAAGACAGTGTGAGCTGGGGTGTATTTCTAACCATGTGCAAAAGCAGGTAGCTTAGCCTGTGTTAAGGAGAGAAGGCATTAGAATCTTCAAACAATAATGGTTAGAACCAGAGGACATCAGTTTTCCAGGCCCCTTGGCCTGCACAGCCAGGCGATGAGTCAGGAAGGGCCACCCTGACACAGGGGAGATTTAATAATTAAAAAGTGCATGGCATCCTCCCAAATGGCAGATGTGTAAGATTAAGGAGTTGGCCGCAATTGAGAACTTCAGCAAATACTATTTAATTAATATTGGATCATGATACATTTTTTAAAGAGAACAAATTAAGAAAGTCCATGAAGAAGCAGCCTCTGATTTAAAGTCAACCATGTGTGCTTTTGTCCATGTCCGTGAGGCTGCTTAGCAGTCGGTGTTAACTGATGTTCCCATTTCAGTTCACTGCCCCAAGATCCTGTTGTTGAAGCTACAGGGCTTGGAAATAATAGGAATATCCTGTTGACAAAACAAATTGCGTATGATAAAATATTGTTTGACCAAGGTCAATTTGGGGGTGGTGGCAGCCTCAGTGGGATAGGCTTCTGGGTGGCAGAATGTCTGTTTGGAGTAACTGTTCCTTCTGTGTGCCTTCCTCACATCTCTCACCAAATAAAATGCATGGCTTTACATGAGTTGTATATTTTGCAAATCTATAATGTGTCAGTAGAACCCGTTTCGTAGGAGAAGCAAGCATGACCTCAGTGAGGTCATTAATACTGAGGATTGACCTTGGAGGCACACCTTGTTGAGTGTTTTATTGTGAGATTTATTACATCTGATAGCTTTGGGGATTCACATGCAGAGTAAAATAAAGCCTGTGCAGCACTGTCTTTAAAGGGGTTTAGATTAGCAGTGGAAATGTCTCCTTTTCACGCTTTCACCGTGGAGACTGACTTGTTCTCCAGAACTCCAACACAGCTCTGGCCTGGAGTTTAGAAGTCAGGTACTGGGGCAGGATCTTTTGTTTGTTTCTGGAATTGTTATTTAATTACAGCATTTGTTCCCTACCTTCCCCTCTTCTAAAGCTTCATAAACCTCCATGCTCTCCTTCACACTGACACACTGATGGACGCTCTTCTCCTTAGCAGTTACTGCACACATATATGGAGCTGTATATGCCACCCTGTCCAGTCAGTGTCATGGTGCTCGTGTGCATGTCTTCAGGGCTGACTGGTTGACACTAGACAACTAGCTGGTGTGACCCTCTCAGGGATGGACACCTCTTCCATCCCTAGGTTTATTAAGTTGTGTGAGGTTCTTTGTCGCGGTCGAGGTCTCAGGAGTCTTTCCCATCTAGTTTGTCTAGCCTCTCAGTGTAATCCTTGCTCAACTCAGGTTTGGGTGAAAATGTCGGTAGATTTTGTAGGCATAGCTTCTGATGTTAGAAGGAGATATAAACTATGAACTCTTATAATCTTTCTGCCCACTCTTCCAAAATGTTTGCTGAGCCTTAGGCATGGGAGTGTTTTGTAGATGTATCCATTAGGATTGCGCTCCACACTGTTTTGATTGGTTGTGGTTTTCTGCAGTGGTCTCCATGCATTACAAAGGGAAGTGTCCTTGATGAGGGGTGAAGACCAACATCATCTATGGGTGTATTGTTACTCTTGAAGCAAAAGTAAAGCCAGTTCTTAGAGTCTGTTATTAGTTTTTTCCTAAAAGAAGGGTGTGCTGTATTGTTTGGAGTGGGGAGCCCAGGGCAACCCGAGCCTCCAGTGCTGGCTTGCTGACTATATCAAGAAATATCCAACAGTAAGCCCCTCAAAAGATACTCTTTGTCCTGTGTGAAGGCTTTGGGCTAGAGGGTTGCAGGGCCGGAAGGGGCTGGGGGCATCAGCTAGAAAAGCCAGTGACTGAGAGCTGAGCCCACTGCTGCTGATAGTCTCGGCCAGCAGCATGGTCAGAGTGTGATGTGATCACGGCATGTTGGCCTTGCTCCTTTCAATGTTCCATAAACTGAGCCCTCTGCTGCTGCTGGCCAGGGAGCATAGTCAGTGTGTTGGTGTGACATGGGGTGTTGGCCTTGCTCCTTTCAGTTTCCATAACTGCCCTCGCTCTTCAAATTAGAAGCAGGACTCAAAGTGGCCTTTGCAGAAACATGTGAGTCATACGGAAAACAGCAGAGGGCAATCCCCCCCACCCCGCCCCGCCCCGCTGCAGAGGTGTTCTGGCTCCAGACAGAGGGTTCACTTCACATGAGTCAGCCCTGTGCAGCATCTGATGGTGGCTGGATCTGAGGAATCCAAGAGTGGAAGTGTGAAGCTGTGAAGGGCTTCAGGCTCTGTTTCAGGAAGTCTTTCTTGATCAGCTCAAACACCATTTTCCTGGCAAATTCATAGATTTCCACTTGCCCTGATACACAAGCAAATGCAAGAGATAGTCACATTCCCTTCAATAAGGTTATCCATCTTTTCAACAATGCTTAATTCTAGTCTGTGAATAAGGACATTGTATCTCAGTCAGAGGTGCTAATAAAGACCATGTTTAGATTTTACAGAGGGCCTCCGGTGTTGATTCAGTCAGTCTGAATCACTACATGTCTATCTTCATTTTATATTTTAGGAAACTGAGGTATGGAAGACTACCAGCCCATCACAGAGTTGATAGGAGGTCCAGGACTATTCCAAAGAGTTGGCTTCCAAAGCCTTCATATTAATCATTATTTTCCTATAAGCAGAAATTTCTCAGTCAGCCAGTGGGCTGGTTTCCTTTGTGTTGCTGTAACCAAACACCTACCAAAATCATTTTCCTGAAGAAAAGTTTTGTTTGGCACCATGACTGGTCCCTGCGAGTCCCAGCCCACAATTGTTAATAAGGCCATGCAGAATGACTTGGTGCATGGTGCCAGAAATCGTGAAGCAGGAGACCATGGTGGACACTCCTCTCCTACCCACAAACCCAGCCGAGAACACTGACCCAACCCAGAAGCCCCGGTAACCACTAACTGGCCCTGGTGGCCTGTTTTAACCAACCTAATAATCCCCAGAAAGCACTACCAGCTGGGGATTAGTGTTCCAACACAGTGGCAGGTGGGGGCATTTCAGACTCATACCAGTACTGAGTAAATGTTTCTGCTGGCTCCAGGTTGCATCCTCTGCAGCAAGATTGTTTTCTCTATAGATAAAGAGAAAGGAGATTGCTTGGGACCTGTCTATATGGTATCTAATTGAAGCTGTGCACCTTGGGACTTTTACATGTTGCTTCTTATCTGTGTGATTCAGTCTCTTTGGTACCCGGGCTTTAGAGAACAGAAGATGGGTTGCTTCTGCCTCAACATCAGGTTGTTCCCAGAACGTGGACAAGCATCAGTCTTCTGTTTCACTTTCGCTATTGCTTTCTGAAATTAATACATGACATCTGCTCAGATTTCCCCTCGGTGTTCTGAGCCATACTTTAACCTATTTGACATTTCTTAGCTATTCCTCAAATACTGGAAGAGTATCTTAGCATTACATAGTACACTCTTACTGCTGGGATATAGTTTTTGATCGCAGATCAAATGATCTAGGTGGTGGTTGTGGGAAAGCTGTGTATCCGCATAGTGAAGAATGAGCCTGATCCCTGATCTCGTATGAGTGAGGAAAATCAACTCAAACTGCAATAAATCTTCAATAAAAACCCAAAAACACGAAACTGCTTCAAGAAAAGCTGAAGAGCCCCCACAGAGCACAGTGAAAATACACCATACTAAATGGAAGGAAACCATTCAGAGTTATTCATCTGACAAAGATTAATGGCCAGAATATGTGATGGCTTATGCAATAGCCAAAATCATCATCTGGTTTTTAAAATTATATTTTTAAAAACTTAACTAGGCATTTCTAAAAGAAGACATAAGAAAACAGATGTGCAAAGGGCCAGTGTGTGTTTGAAAAGCTATCCATCATCAGCAATGACCACGAGAAAACCAGAACCATATTGACATATTATCTAGCTCCATTAGCAACTGTTACAGAAAGGACAAGAAACAATAAATGCTGGCAACACTTGGACAAGAAGAAAACCCTATGCACTACTGTCAGTGAAGTCAATAGTACAGACATTGTAGAAATCAATATGGAGGTTTCTCAAAACCTAAATCTAGAATGCCATATGACCTGACCACCTCACTACTCACTACGTATTCCAAGAAAATGAAATTAGTATATGGAAGAGACAGCTTCACCCCTATATTTATTGTAGCACTATTAACAGTAGCAAATTTCAGAATCAATCTAAATGTTCAACAGTACATGAGTAGATAAGGAAAACAGAATATTATGCATTTATTTAAAGGGATGAAATCCCATCATTTGCAACAGTGTGATAGGACATAGACACTATATTAAGAAATGTAAGTAAAGAATATGGCAAGAAACAGCCTATAACAGCCTCACATGGGAAATCTAAAGCAGTGGAGGTTTTAGAAGAGTAGAATCCTAGTGACTAGCTCCTGTGAGAGAAGACCTCGGGGAATGGGAGGTGTGACTTGTCTGTCAGTAGATGCGAACACCCAGGCTCAGGAAAGGGGAAGGTTTGGGGTTCTGTGGTGCGGTTTGACAAAAGCAGAGCATCCGTGTGGTAGAGATTTCAAAATAGCCGGAAGAGGATTTTGAGTGGCTCCCATGAAGAAACGATAAGTGTAAACAGTAAGTAGCTTTTTGTTATGCTTAAGAAATACCTGAGTAGGCTACTTAAGAAGGAGAATTTACTTGACAACTTCTTCTGGAGGTTCCGTGTCCTCACAGCATAGTGAGGGCTCTGAGGTAAGAACCATGACAGAGAGCAACAGTGGGAAGACAGGCAGGAGAAAGAGAACTGGGTGGACTTGCTCCTCTTATCCCCAGTCCAGAAGTCAAAAGGCCACATATTAACTAGCTCATATCCCCAGTGACATGTAGGACTCCCCATACCTCTTGTAACCACAACCCTGAAAACCAAGGCTCTAATCACATCTAAGCTCTGGGAGACATTCAAGCCATACAGAGGGAACAGTAATGTAATGTAATGGCTATAGAAATGACTCTCACTTGATCCTTGTGCAGTTCATATGCATGCTGAAATACGTATTTGTGCCACTAATACCAGAGGCCTTTTAAAATTCATAGTACAGAGTGTGAAGTAAATTTCAGCAGGGCTGACTTAACTACCTCATTGCCACCCGTAAAATGGGTGAGTAAGTGCTTTATATTCTATACCTTTCCTGTGTAGAATGCAGTGGAAGTAAGCAGAGGAGTTTAGAGGACCAGTCTCCCAGATACTGTAATGTGCCTACTATTCTACAAAATATACCGATTAATTAATACCTGAGTTATCCTTCTACAAAAGGATTCTTCCCTCTGAGAAGTCAACACTTCACTCTGGATTGCCTCCTCCTCAAACATATACATATTGGGTGGCACACATGAACTCTTGGAAGTACAGACAACATATCCTCCTTTCTCAGCTTTTCAGGGGTTAGAAATAAAGTATACAAAAGAATCTTACAAACGTATTTGATAGAGATCACTTCAATGCCTATAAACTTTTTTCTTAGAAAAAGGAAGTAACATTTTTGCTAACATATCACATGGATTTGCTTCTTCTAAGCCATCCTTAATAAGTTCATTAAAATCCCAGGTTTAAAGTCAAAGAACAAAAACTGGTCCTGTAGAAAATGGATATAAAAATTTTAAACTCCAAAAGTCATTGCTTTTGTAACATTAGCCTGAGCGCAAAACTACTATACCATGCCCATGTGCTTATCTCAGGCAAAGCTATGTGATTATTGTGTGTAGAGGCTCAAAATCCAGACTGCCTGTGAAGTCAGATGAGGTAGAGAGGAGCATGGGATGAATGGGTGGATGGATGGACAGACAGATGCTAGATACAGATAGATGGATGGATGGATGGATGGATGGATGGATGGATGGATGGATGGATNATAGATAGATAGATAGATAGATAGATAGATAGATAGATAGATAGATAGATTGTGGATGACAGGAAGGAGGGAAGGAAGGAATGAAAAAAGGTAGATAATAGAGATAAGTAGGTATTTATAATGTTAATGTCACCTCTGTAAATCTTTTTCACAAAGTTATAAATACCTATCATTCTACCATCATCAAATACAAGAAAGTACTGTGATTATTCAGGAGCTTGTTAAGAAGGGTTAACATCAGGGCACCACTGAATGCTCTAGGACAATGACATTTTCAAGTGCCTAATGGTTTGGTTTTATGAGAGAACAGAGAACATTAGTACACACAAAAAATAAGAAGTCAGCTTGACCCCTTTACTGATGAAATGCCCAAGGGACTGGTTCACTGGAACCTACCTGGGGCAAAGTTGCCAAGCTCTGTCCAGTTGATTTGCAAAGTGTCATCACTTTAGGGAACAGTTTGCTCAAGTCTGAAAAGGCCTTGGGAAAGCCTTTTCAAGCATCATGGTTTTCAGACTGCTTTTTATCAGCTACATTTAACCTGTTAATGCTTCGGGTCTATCATCATCTGTGTAACTATCTGTCCTTAAATGTTTTACTTTTATATTGAGACTGATGTGGGCAATTCTGTTACATACATCCCTATCTTTCTTTCCTTGATCTTTTCAAATACTACAAACATGAGTACCTGTTACACATTCAAAAATGAGTTTGAGTCTTGCCCTTTGGTCTTCTGGCTTCTTTCTGGGATGCTTGTGAAGGCAGTTAACAACACTACCCCCAGAACAAAGGCAGGCAAGGGCACAAGTGCCTCTGCATCTTCAAGCGCCATGCCTTCTGTGTTGTTGTATTTCATTTACTTATTTCTATTTAATGTTATTTTGAGTAAGAGTTTCACTATAGTCCGAGCAAACCTCACACTCACAAACCTCCTTCCTAAGCCTTCCAAGTGCTGGAATTAAAGGTACAAACTTCCCTTCTTCTAGCAAGAGCATTGTCTTTTAAAGAAACATTGGATGAGCTTGGTATGGAGGCTCCTATCTAAATCCTCATACAGAGATTGAATCAGGGGGGTGTTGTAAGTTCAAGGAAGACCTAAGCTACAGAGTGAGACCCTCTCTCAAAACCCATCAACAATAAAATTATGATTTATCCCCCTTTCTCTCTATTACCTACTCATTGATTATATTTTAAGTGTGGTCATTGTGTTCCATGTAAAATTTCACCAAAGTGAGTTAAATTGTGAATGGAGGGAGTAGTTACAGAATTGTAACCGAGGCATTCATATGCTATTCTGAAAAAGGAAAAGATCTAACAGCCAGGAATTTACCCCTGGAGTCAGCGCTGCCTTCCGTCTCTCAAATATGTTTTTCATCTCTGGATTGTTACAAATATCTGTACTCCCTCCACTCAAATTCTCTTCCCCAACTTTCTTTTTTCCAAGATTTTTTCTATACATTAATTATACATTTAATCCAATATAGTAATTTCCATTACTGTACACTAGCTTTCCTGTTTATCAATCATGCACGGTTTTTTCAAGAGCCAAAGTCTGGCTGGCTCAGCCTATTTTTATAGCGGAGTCCAGTGATGTGTCCAAGGTGAGCTGGATGAATGGCTGCCTTTGGATCATCAGTGTATAGGCATGTGAAGACAGAGGTGTGGGGCAGAGAAACTGACCTGTGTAGGGCAGGGAGACTGTGTCTGTTGCACTCACACATGGAGGTGTCACCTGTGTAGGGCAGGGTGAGTGTGTCTGTGGCACTCACACATGGAGGTGTGACCTGTGTAGGGCAGGGTGAGTGTGTCTGTGGCACTCACACATGGAGGTGTGACCTGTGTAGGGCAGGTGAGTGTGTCGGTTGCACTCACACAGAGAAAGGCCCTTGAGAAGGTGGAAAGGTGTGGGACAGATGAATGCTGCCTTCTCGTATGTGCACCAGATCCCAGCACCACTTCCTCCCAGCCCACCACTCCAAGTCTTTGTATGCTCACCAGTTTAATGTGAGCTTTACTCTTTCTTCAGTCAGAATGCTCGGCCTGCATTTTCAGCCTCTTTGGTCTCAGCTTCTCTTCCTCCTGATGCTTTCCTATTGGTTCTTGAGGTTGTTGGAAGCATCACGAGCTCTGGGACCCCTGGGATTACACGGTCCCTTGACCGCTATGTCAAAAAGAGGTAATGATTAACTTGTTGACTATGATTGACTACTTCGTGTCTCAGGAGTGTTGGAGGGTGAGGGCCTGCTTGTTCGTCCCAGCCGCTCGGCTAGCTTACACCCAAAATAACTTCACAGAAACTGTATTAATTAAAACACTGCTTGGCTCATTTGCTCTAGCTTCTTATTGGCTAACTCTTACATCTCAGTTTAACCCAGTTTAATCTGTGTATCACCACATGGCAGTAGCCTACCAGGAAAGATTTGGCACATCTGTCTCTGGTGGCTCCATGGTGTCTCTCTTACTTTGCCTTTCTTCCTCCCAGCATTTAGTTCTGTCTTTCCCGCCTACCGAAGTTCTGCCCTATCAACTAGGCCAAGGCAGTTTCTTTATTCATTAGCCAAGAAAAGCAACACACAGACAGAAGGACCGCCTACACCACAAGGGTGTACTAGAAAAATACTTCTCAAACTTTTTTTTATATCTATGTCCACATCTCTCTATATATATATGGAAAGAGAAGACACACCTGGGGACCTTGTGAAAACTGGAGTTGACTCAGGAGCTCTGTGTGGGTCAAGTGTTGGCATGTTTTACAAATTTCCAGTTGGTGCAAGAGACTACGTTCAGAAGCGCTGTGCTTCTGTTGTGGTTATTGCCCCTTGATGGATCATAACTTAGCCAGCTTTATGGACCCTTCCATTGCCTTCAATATTCCTAGTATGTGATTGATACTGACTTATTAGTTGAACTTTTTTCTTCCTTTTTATTGATTCTTTGTGGATTTCATATCATGCATCCTGATCTCACTTATCTCCCTATCCCCTTGAGTTTTTCTTCTGCCCCTGCAACCTCACCCCACAAACAAAATTAAATTTAAAAGAAAAATCAAAAGTCAAGCAAAACAAAACAAAAACAGAAAAAAGAAGTCTTATACTGGAAGCTGTAGTGTGGCCCGTTGAGACTCATAGTCTGCCCTTTCGTTCATTCATCTTTACTTGCAAGTGTTCATTGCCACAGTCATTGGTCTGGCTCAAGGTCTCTTGCTTCTGCTACAACAGTGATAATAATGTCTCACTGGGGCTCCTTGAATATCCTGTTGTTGTCCTGTGCCGTGGAGATCCTGCAGTTTTGGATTCATAGGTCCATCACCTTCACAAGCTCCAGCAGTTCAAAGATGTGGTGGATGTTGGGTGGGCCAACTCATAGCCCTGGCTCTGGGCCTGGGTGATAGCTGGGTAGGCTTTTATTGAGCTGAGCAGACAAGAAATACAGACTTCTCCCCACATGTTTTTAAGTGAATGGCTTTCAAAGAGTGCTAAGACACAAACAAGGGCTGAACTGTACAAAGCTCTCTGCAGAAAAAGAAAACGAAAATGGTTCCTGTCCTTAAATGAGAAGTGGTATATTTATCACTATATTTATTGCAGCTTGTAACTAATTTTCAAACTTCACAAGAAATAGTTAGCCTATTATTGCTACAGACAATTTGACCTGTATAACGTGGGTGGCATTTCCCTCATATATGCAATACAGCTAGTAAGGTTATGATGCTGTTTTGTGTCTAATTCATGTATGGATACAGTATCCTACAGTATCCAGTCTTGCAGGTAGCAATGACTACTATCAATGGTAGTGGCTAGCTAACATTTAAAACAATCTCTATTTCAGTTTAAGAAGGTACTGTACTTCATTCTCCTCTACCCTCTGAAGTTCATAAATTATACCAATGACCAATTTCACTATGTAAGGCTTATCTGAAATTTAATCCTAAAATTATTTTGGTTGAGAAGTTAAACTTTATGCAAGCTATGGGAATAGACACATGTAATTGCAACACTGAGGAGGGTTAAAAAGGAGGATCATATACTTAGGGGCACAGTGAATTACAACCAGTGTGGTCCACAGATTCAAACTCTGTTCCAGAAAATCCCCAATGGCCACCTGTGGTGATGCATGACTTTTATCTCATCACTCAGGAGCAGAGGCAGATAGATCTTTGTGAGTTTGAGGCCAGGCTGGTCTGCATATTGAATTCCAAGCCAGCCAAAGATTCATAGGGATATCCTACCTCAAAAAAACAAAACAGAAAGAAAACCAAAATAACACCCAAAATAAATAAAGCTTAAACATTAAGTAAAGTATATTTTAGAATGAAGTTGATTATGAAAATTGCTGTGTGCTTTGCAACAGAAAGCCAGAGTAATATGTTTTCCTTCCTGACAGCTACTTAAATCCAAATTATTATTTCCCCTAACTCTGGGCCTTCATAAATTTATTCCTTTTCAAGGGTTAAATATTGGATAGCATAAAAAGGTAACATCTTTATAGTGTTTATATTATTTATCATTCTTTGACATTTCTGATGGTCTGGGAAATGGTTCATCCACATTAGTATATACATTCCCACATACATAAATCCACAGGTAAATAAAAATATGTGCAAAATAAGAGCATCATCTTTGGAAAGAAAGTAAGCTGGCCACAAAAGTAGAGAAATGTGGGGAACTTATGTATTGACTTAATTTTATTTATAGTTGATATGCAACTACATGGTGGAGAATATCTTTATTCTTCACCTGATAAAGCAAGAGAGTGGAAATTTTCTATACAAAGTAGGAAATTTTTCAGTAGAGATAACTGCTTATCCCTATTAAATACTGACTATCCTTCTTCTGGGCCTATTATACCTTCTGTGGATTTATAGGATGAAACAGACAGGGCATCTCCATTACTTCCCAGAACAGCAAGGCTTTGATGTGAGTTCAGGAGGGAAAGATGGTGGAGACAGCAGATTGGTCTTTGCTATGGACACCGTCTCTGAAGGGGCCCTGATACCCAAGGAGATCACCACAGGAGCCTGCACGCATTACTGACATGCCATGAAGTACTTAGAAGTACTTTGGAGACAAACACTTATTACTCTTACATCTCCTACATCCTATTTCATTACCTATGTAGCCCAACTGTGACCCAGATGTCAGACAGCTGGATGTCTTCACGTTCCCCAGGTGGCCGGGGTCAGCTTGTTCTATAAAATATAATTTAAGTGAACTCAAACCACAGTCTTAAGAACAGTGAGTTCCCTCTGTCCATCACAGTAAGATCAATGACACTAAGCAGAGTATGTTTTCTTCTAGATGCTTCTAAGCCCCTGCCTCAGCTGACATCATACAGAAAGAAACAACAAAGACCCATGGCACATACATACATTTTTGTAAAAATTGAGTTAGGTGGCACAGGTGAAAACATTTCAGAAAGCATAAAGAGCTGCTGATTGGTGGAGGTGGCAACCTCACTAAACGGGAAAATGATCTCAGGCCTTGTGAATGATGAGGGGGCACTTGGAAGAGGAAGATCTGAAACTAATGGCATGCATGGACTTGTTTTGTGTGGTCTCCTGACAGGAAGCACTGGCCCTGTCTAAGAATAAAGGGGGAAGAACTCTGAGAGTTTAAATGGGAAGAGCAAAATAGTAAAATGATTGAAAGACCTCAAACCTAGAAGCGTGTCCAGTGCCCCAAGAGGGACAGCCACCAGAGTCCTTAGGAGCTGGTGAGCTGGGAATTCTAAAAGCACACTTTGCCAGCCCTTTTTAAGGAAGGAAACTCACATGGCCTTCATCTGTTTTCCCAGGTTCTGCCAGATCTATTAATGTAGTAGTTGCCAGCATGTTAATCAGCTTCCCTGATATATGCACGGCTCTCAGTCTCCTTAGCCTCCCTTCCACTCTCTCCAGAAGCTGATCCTGGCTTAGTTCAGACAGTATTCTGCCATGACATTCACACGTGCCCTACTGCTTTCTTTTGACCAAATACTCAGAGCTACCAGATTTAGTTATTATTTCATTAGCATCGGAGTAATTCTGGTCGGCAAGACTGTTTTTTGAAAGGACAGAATATAGTTCATTTATCTTTGGCCCTTTAAAAATATATAATTTTTCTTACAACTTAGCAAAAACTCCATTCATATAATTTTGTACAGAAAATTTGAATAATGTGCCAGGCCTTAGACTTATTTCCCAGGGAAAGGTGAGTACGCTGTCTGCCCCTTCTGCAGCCCCATGAAGCAGGACAATAAGATCCACAGCCCCACAATGCAGGAGAGTCAGACGCAATAGGGAGTCAAGTCAAAGCAGGAGCTCAGTTTATTACTGTGAGCATCAACTTATATAGGTTAAGTCACATCGTGTGATGCAGGGGTACCTCCAGCCAGTGAGAGACAGCCAAGCCCTCCCTCTGGCTGGAGGGGCATTTACCTAGATTTTGTTGTCTCATCCCCCCTCGGTAGCTTTGAGACTATCCTTTAAACTCGAGTCAGGCTTTTCTCTGTCCTACATGCCTCGAGGTACAGGCCCTGAGATAATTTTGGCCTAACAATAATGCTTAAAAAAAAACAAGTTAAATGAGTCTTTAAAACAAGAAATCAGTACAATCAGTACTATGTTATAATTTGGGATTAGCCTTCCCCAGTCTCTTCCACAGGCTGAGTGTCGTGAGTGGCAGGTCCTGTCTGTCATTTTCATTGCTATTTATCTTATACCCTGCTTCATTTGCAAATGTTTATGTGTCAGAAGTATCTCTGGACTCCTTAATCCATACACATACATAAGTAAAAATAAAAATAAATCTTTAAAATAAATAATAATAGAGTTTAAGCTGACATAGTTAAGGGCCTTACTCAAATTAACATGAACCACTAAATGGAAGTAAACAATATACATTTTAAGGTATGTTTCAAAAAAACGCTGCATTTGTGGAAGAATGTCAGAATGATGAATTTCCTTCTTTTAGAATTTCATTTGGATGGCACAAAGCCAGAATCCTTCTGAAGCTAGCTTTATACAGTCAGGCCAATTTCATCTAGGTCAAAGACTGATGAGTAAATCAAATAAGCAAACATTACAGGTTTGATATTGAACACATTTCTGTACTAAAAGCAGTGGTTTTGTTATCTTTTGATTTTTATGGCATGGATGTCCAACAGCTAGGAACTGCCTTTCCCATGAATGACAGATGACAAATGGAGGATTCAGATACTGATGAAGGACACCACCTACAAGGGTTGCACTACCTTTCTTTTTATTTGAAGAAAATGTCATCACAGTTGAATTTTGGGATAATTATTAACTCTACTGTGATGTTACCTAGGCATATTTCATACAGAATGCCATGGCATTGATAGGTGGGGAATATGGTCCAACACCCACATTCTACTGTAGCAGCCAACGGGTATACTTAGTTCTCGATCTGCAAAATATCATAAGAATTTCTTAATCCTTAAAAACAGATGCCTAGAAAACAACAAACACCTTGTTTCATTGGTCCACAGGCAAAGTGGACCTCCAGAGGGTCAGAGGTCACTGGGTGTGTCTGTAGCACAAAGACTTCCCCAAGTGTCACTGCTCCTTTGCTGTCTCTTTCCTCTTGTGACTTTGGACTCATTCAGCTACGGCATCAAAAAGGGCACACTCCTAAAGTTTTTCCTTTCTGTCTCTTCAGAATCTCCTCCACATGACCTGTCATGATGGCAGGCTCCTGACAGTGGCCCGTGTTTATCACCCACACAGTCAATATGGGCCTAGACTTTTAAGGAGTGCTGTGGTCCTCTGGCACTTGACTGGCAGCTCTTTCTGCTGCCCACTCTACCTGAGGGCTACAAGATTTCAGGACCATTCCCTTTGCACATGTTTATCCAGTGTGACACTATCCACCTCCCTTCACCAAAGGCAAGCACTTACCTCACTTGAGTAAGGCTCTTAACAATGTTGCTTGGTTTAAACTCTATGATTATTTATTTTTAGATTTATTTTTATTTTTAATTGTGTATGTGATTGTGTGGGCGAATTTTTAGTTTGATTTCTGTTGCTGTGACAAAATGCCATGAGCCAAAGCAACCTGGAGAGGAAAGCGTTTATTTCACCTTGCAGGTTATATCCCTTCATGAGCAGAAGTCAGGAAGGAAACTCCAGGCAGAAACCTAGATGCAGGAACTGGAGCAGAGACCGTGGAAGAGTGAGCTCACTGACTTGCTCCCAAGGCTTGCTCAACAGCTTTCTTCCTTAACCCAGGACCACCTGCTGAGGGGCGGCACAACCCACATAAGTCATTAGTCAAGAAAATGCCCTACATACTTGCCTACAAACCATCGGATGGAGGCCTTTTCTCATTTGAGGTCCCTCTTCTCAGATAACTTTAGTTTGTGTCAGAAGAGGACATTTATCCCCTGGAGCTTGTATTAGAGGTGATTGTGAGCAGCCCAGCAAGGATGGTGGGAACCTCTGTACTATGCAAGCAAAGTATATTCTTCCAATTGCTGAACCATCTCCCAAGCCTTTTCCTTTAAACTTTTGATAGAGACAGTTTTCTCCAGCTGCAAGAATGAGCATTTACAAAATCTAACTATCTAGATTTTGTATTTTGAGATTTCCTTTTAAATGTATTTTTCCTTGACTTTTCTTCAAAGTTTACTATGACTATAATATAACATAGGCTTAAAATATTATGCATCAAAAAACAAAGGAAATTAGGAAAAATAAAAGAAACACACTCTTAACGTCTTAAGAAAATTTCCTCCAAAATGAAAGGTTTCATCTCACAGGAAACTGCTACTCTATAGAAGTACAGCTGAGAAATAACAAAACAGTCAAAAACCAAACAGTGTCTATGCCAAGGTAGAAAATCATCAAACTTGTAGCAGGCAGTATGTGAGGAGTGTGCATATGCGGAAACCAGTGGCCTCCTTGAGTGCTGTTCCTCAAGACCATCTTGTTTGAGAAAGGGTCTCCTGTTGGCTAGCAGCGTGCCATAGGCTAGGCTGGTTTGGTTTGCATCTTGCTGATTAGGCTAGGCTGACTTGGCTTGCAGCTTGTCCATTAGGATAGGCTAGCTTGGTTTGCAGTGTGCTGATTAGGATAGGCTGGCTGGCCAACAAGCCCTAGGGGGTCTGCCTGTCTCCTCCTCTTCAGGGTTGGGACTGCAAGCACATTCCACCATATCTAGCATTTCTGTGCTTTCTCGGGATCAAGGATAGAAAACATTTTTCCACCTGAACCATCTCCCCACCCCCTCATATCCCCAGCATGCTCCTCAGGGGTTGTTTAGGAAGATGGAGCTAGTAAAAAGAAGATAAATGTTGTTTCTTAAAAATTTTCTAGCTGCGTAGCAAATTAATTCAGTTAATTTTCATAACTAACTTCTATTGTGGATGCTGTTGCAAATTTTATTTTAAAGATAAATGAAGACATGGAAAGGCTAACTATTCCTAAATCTGTTAGTCAAAATGTAGTGATAGAGCTAAGTCTGAAGTCGAGGTACACCAGCTCTCTGCGTCCCCACGCAGCCTGCACAGGGACAGGCGTGCACTCTGGATCTGAAGTTTCGAGGATGCCAATGGCAGATTCATTTGGCAAACTTATTTGGAACTGTCTTATTTTCTCAGGGCCTCCTTAGTGACGTCTCCTCTTCTCTATGACAGCTTTAATTTGTTAAGGCGACACCGACTTTTGCCATCGTCTCCAGTCACAGAGCTGGGGAGAAGTGATGAGAAGATGAAGTATGGATATGTATCTTCATCTCGTTTATCTGAGCTAATGCTTGCCTGCTCTCTTCCAGGTGCTTCATTCCAAATGTCTATGCTGCTGTCTTCACGGCTGCTCTCGTTCCTCTCATGTGCCTCGTGGTGGTATTTGTGGTGTTCATCCATGCCTACCAGCTAAAACCACAGTGGAAAGGTTATGACGATGTCTTCAGAGGACGAACAAATGCAGCAGGTTAGGAAAGAACTATTTTTGCATTTTAGAAATGTGAACTCCTCAAGGGGGGGATGCCATGGAGGGTTCTGTCTTCTGGGTTTGTTGTTGTTGTTTTCTTTTGATTTGATTTTAAATGAAAGAGAAGGGTGTAATTAGGTTCAGCTTTCAGCACTGAAGCCTTGATTTAAGCTAAGCCTCGGTGTCTGTTGCTTGGTTCCTCCTGGCAGCACTCATCCTAGGGGCCTGGGAGTTTTCTTGCTGCTTCCAGTTTCCCTTAGTGTGTCACCATCCAGGCCAGTGAGTCACTGACTTCGGGAATCGCTTCCCAGGCTTTCCCCAACTTAGGCAATAACAACCTGCCTTCAACCTGTGAAGTCATTTCACTTCCTGCCGATTCTGAGACTTGAGAGTCAATCAAGCAAACCGCTCTGTGCTCTAGAGCGCTGGACTTTGCCTGAGGCTTTCTGATCACTCTGACAAACACTTTAAAACATGTGTGACCAGACAACCTTGTAAGTGGCTACACATGTCTGGTTACTTTAGAGTGCAAATCTTTCCAGCTCAAACTGGCTTTCACTGTAGCTCACTTTTCCCCTTTGAATCCTGCTCTGCACAGGTTTTTATGGTCGGATTGTTTTTGGTGTCCTTAGAATAGAGTTTCTTAGGAATTTCCTTAAATAGGAACAATAAGCACACACCTACAGACAGAAACAGTTACTTAAACACTGTGTGGGTACCCAAGAGATTGAGAGGAGACTTAGGAGTTAGAAAGAGGCAATTGGGATAGTGATCTTTCCCAAGCTGCTGCAAATCTAACATCATATGAAGACCTAACGGAGCCAGCTAATCCTCTGAAGGCCTGTCTCCCCAGTACACCTTAGACTTGGTGCTCTGCTGTCTAGACCCCAGATCCCCGCACACTGAATATGATGGCAGATGTCCTGTCCCAGTTGTATCTCAACTAGGGGCCACTCTACAAGGAAACACTAACAGAAGCATGGCTTTATGTAGCCTTTCTAAAACAAACCATTTATGACGTTTCTGATTCCCCCACATTTTTTGTTTGTTTGTTTTTTAAGACAGGGTTTCTCTGTGTAACAGCTCTGGCTGTCCTCGAACTTGCTTTGTAGATGAGGCTGGCCTCAAATTCACAGAGATCCACCTGCCTCTGCCTCCTTAGTGCTGAGATTATAGGTGTGTACAACCACCTCCAGGCTCTTGATTCCCCTATTCTAATGACAATCTAGTCTGAAAAGTTATTGCTTCATGTCTGGGCTCCTTACATCTTTCTGATCAATTTCTTTTTAATCTAGTCTCATTTTTTCTCCATTTCAGTGACTCAGATGCCCGTACTTCAACACTATGCAACAAATATTTCACTCTCCAGTTTTTTGAGGTTGAGTTTCCTCAGTGCCCAAAACAAAAGTTCAGTCTGTGTAGTCTACAAGAGTCCCTGTAACTCACTGCTCATCCATAAATGAGTTCTACTCGCCCTCCATCCAGACTACGCCAGTCTCCTTTCTTTTCCCTAAATCAGCAGATGCAGCTCTTTTGCGCTGTAAGGAATCCTGCTCAATGAGATGAGTACTTCTGGATGAATGAGATAGAGAGGTAGATATGGTTTATCACACCCCCAGAATCTTCACTAAGTCTGAAAATAACCCTAAATCCAAATTAGAATGGTGTAAACTCAAGTTAGTTTCTCTCAGTCTTGCTCTTTTTCTTATAGAAACCCTGAGACCCTTCAACATCTCCCTTTATCTGTCACTCCATTCCCTTATAGAAACCCCGAGACTCTTCAGTACCTCTCTTTCTCTGTTGTTCCATTCCCTTATAGAAACCCCAAAAGCCTTTAGCACCCTGCTTTCTCTGTGACACTCTGGGATCACCTCTTAGCAGCATCATTGCAAATGGAAATCACTCCTTTCCTGTGCCTTGAGTGTCCGCATTTGTGTAGTTACCACAGCCCTTGTCAAAGCATGGGTCTATGCCTTGTTTAGCTTTTGTGGTTAACCTTATACAGACATTCCTTGAGACAAGGAATACTCAAGGTTCATTTATACATCCCTGGGGCCTTTCATTGGATAGCAAGAACATGGCTGGTATCATTAAATAATTGAAGAAATGAAAATTATTAAGATACTATAAACCCTCCAACTGTAGTAGTGGGTACCCTATGAAATACATCACAAGAATAGGCACTGCTGCATCAACAAAGATGGAATTGAAATGATTTGTCTTGTTGATTTGTTTGTCCATACTTCATTAAAAATAGTGTATAATTAGCATACATTTTTCCCTGCCCTTGCCTTCTGTGGGCCTCAGAACTATATTTGAATTTTCTCTTTACTCTTTAATCATGCATTTGAAAGCCACTGTTATTCCACTTAATGTAATGTGCTCCATATATTGCAAATCTTTTAACAAAAAGCGATTTTTTCCTACTCTAATCTGGAGCATTTAGTACTTTGCTTCAATCTTCTTGTTAAAATTGGATCGTGCTGACCTTTAAAATATCCAATTAAAGTGGCACTGTAAATTAGTGTTTTACCTTATTACTCTACTCAATATAGATAGTAGCTAAAGATAACATATTAATCAAAGAATATTAAAAATAAGATAAATGTATCTTTGTGACTCAGAAACAGAACAGAAGCATAAAATGATCATCTGAGCCCAAACCCTAATATTTCCTGAGACCAAAATATGTGGATGCAAACTCTCATCTACTCAGGTGGTAAAATGGACCCTGGGAGATTCTAACCCACGAGGGGAAGTTACGGACAATGGATCATTCATGAAAGCTGCGTGGGAAAGTTGCCTCAGCAATATGACAACCCAAGAAGACAATCACATTTCATTAAATACCAGGGCCAAGCTCTTCAGAGTCAGAGACAATATCCAAGTATCCATAATGTCCCCATGGAAAATGAAGGACCAGGACATAGAAATACTCTCTGAGGGCTCTGAAAGACACAGGACTGTTTAGGGGAGTCAGCTGCAGAACCATTTCAATGGTAAAGGTTGAAGAAAATAGAGTAAAGGAGCAAATGTTTTTTAATATGAGCAAATGTTCAATAGCAGAAGGAAAACTAACATGCATAGACCTTAAAAGTTAACAAATGGTGGATTTAACACATGAATCTGCTCCAATGGAGAGGTCTAGAAGAGTTTCAAATGAGTGCATTAAGGACCCTGAGAGATTGGAAGCAGTGAAAAGCACATTAGGGCCCTGAGACCACTCAGCATATCCCTTTTCCAGTTTACCTGTTCACTCTGGAAAGTGTTACTGAAGCACAGATCATATGCCGTAAAGTTCCTCTGTTCAAGTTGCCCAGTTTTATGAGGGTTAGCATGCTTATACCATTGTGGGACTGTGCCACAATCTAACTTTAGAACGTCTTTGTGGCCCTGTGAGAAGCCTCACCCTTGTCACTAGATACGCCTGTCCTCCCACCTTCCTGCGCAGCAAGTACCCACTGTCTTGAGGTCTGCACATTTCATACAGTAGGATCCTAGAACGTGTGGACCGGCATGTCGAGCTTCTTAGCTTAGCATAATGCACTCCAAGTTCATCCACGTCATCACACAGACCTTTTTATTGTGCCTGTAAGAACAAATTAAGAAGGGGGGCGGCTCTGCTGGTGCAAAGAAATCCCATTAGGTCAAATCAAACCAAATTAAAATGCCCATTGTTTTATTAAGCTCTCAGGTGGCCAAGCGCATGGCAGGGAGACAGGAAAGTCGGGAGCCCATGCAAACCCAGAACCACATGTTTCTCCTCAGGGAGCCCACTTAAATACCCTGTGGGAGTGGTCCTGACCCCACTCCCCCCAGGGAGATGTCAGGACCTGGCATGCTGGGATTTGGAATCCAGATTAATGCAACTCCCAGGCCAGGGGGCTGGGATGGATGCCATGGGCTGGGGCTATGCTCCAGACTTAACAGTACCTAGTACCTTTTCACTGCCAAACAACGGTCTACCATAAGGACTTTCTAGTAAGTCTTCCTATTGGTTGAAGGACATTTGAGCTGATTTCTCTTTGAGGCAAATATAAATAGTACTAGTATGAATGTACATGTGTATGTAACTGGAGGTTTCTGCCTGTAGTGAAAAGGGGAGCAGGTAGTGAAAGGGGAGCGCAGGCCTGTTTTTCGTCCCGCC
Organism: Ellobius talpinus; assembly: GCA_001685095.1. NCBI lineage: Eukaryota > Metazoa > Chordata > Mammalia > Rodentia > Cricetidae > Ellobius > Ellobius talpinus. The sequence continues at coordinate 79 of LOJH01004123.1, read as the reverse complement.
CGGCTCCCACACGGCTAGCTTAACACCCGACATAACAACACACAAATTGTATTCATTTAAACACTGCCTGGCCCATTAT
>LOJH01004122.1:8791-37082 GCA_001685095.1 Ellobius talpinus | reverse complement strand
GACCACACACAGGAAACTGCTCATGCCAGGCATGGTGGCACACACCTTTAATCCAACACTCAGGAGGCAGAGGCAGGCGGATCTCTTGAGTTTGATGCCAGCCTGCTCTACAAAGTGAGTTCCAGGACATCCAGGACTACACAGAAATCCTGAATGAGCAGGTAGCAGACCTGGCATTAAGTGGTTCTGTGGCCACCACAGAGCAGGTGAACAGCTAAGGAAGGGTAGTAAACTGGCCCAGAAGTGGTGGCTGCTAGGCTGTCTGTCAGATCTTAACCCAGAGCCCCACCCTTCAGTGATATGCCCCTTGGTGCAGCAAGGTGCCAGCATCCCCAGGCAACAGCAGTGGCTAAGTTTCTAGACTAGTATCCACAGGATTCCACAGAAGGGGTACCTAGTGCTGACACCAGAGCCCTCTGTCACTGCCACCCATCTGACAGGCAGAGCCTCAGCACAGCCTCCCCAGAACATGGGGCAGGATTTCTGGCACCTCCAAGGGTTACAGCTGCAGCCTCTAGGAGTGATGGAGTGGTGAAGGGACTGCTGGGCTCCTCCCAGTTTTCTGCATTCTCTCCTTGAAGCCCTGACCAGTTGACAGTGGCTTTCAGGCAGAATATCTATGGCCTTCTTCCAGAAAAGAGGGTCCTTGCTGAAGCAAGGTGAGGTCACAGTCCTGTCTAGATTTTGAAGATGGTAGGCAGTCCCAGGACTCAGTTGTTTGTTTTTGAGACATTTATCTGTGCAAGTGGTGAGTCCATACTGTGCCAAGAGGAAGAGGACAATTTACTGGGAGTTGGCTCTCTCTCCATCATGTAGGACCTGGGGATCAAACTTGAGTTGTCAGACTTGACAGCAGATACCTTTACTAGTTGAAGCAGCTCACCAACCCATAGGATTCAGTTTTAAGAAGACTGCTGAGCACAAGGCAGGCATACAGAGAAAGCCATGCCCCCAGGTTAACTCAGCTGCTCTGCCAACACTAGGAACCAGTAGTGCCAATCCACACCACTTGCACACAATCTGGGGACCCCAAGACTCTCACACATCATTTTAAGTGTGTGTGGCATTTGCCTGCCCTGTGTAGTGGTGTAAAGTCTGTAGGCGTATCTATTTAATTTTTTAAATTACATATTTATTTAGGGAAGATTATGTGTATCCCATGACTTGTGTGGAAGTCAGAAGATGCTGCAGGAACTGATTCTCTTCTACCATGTGGGTCACAAGGATTGAACTCAGGTCATTGAGCTTGGTGTCAAGTTCCTTTACTAGCTCTGAGCCATCTCGGTGATCCCAGCGTATGTATGTGTGGAAGAATGAGGGAGGCTATCTAAGCAACACCCCTAAACAGCTGGCTCTGAGACTCAGATGATGTCACAGCCATTTATTGTGCTCCAGTGAAATAGAAAAAGAAAGTGCTCAAGTTACAAACGCTGCTGTCACATCCACAAACGCCAGTCACCGCAAAACCAAACTGTGTGTGTCCGCTGCATTTCGGGCATGCATTCTGCTCCCGCTGCGGGAATGGGGCAGGGGTCAGGCCAAGCCTGGGTTCTGGGAGCTTCGCTTGGAGGGTTTCTGGTTCTGGGAGGTACTCGCTTGTGAGGGAGTAAAAGGGGGCAGCGTCCTTTGGGTGCTGTCGGGGACACCCAATTCTGTGTTGGGCCCTTCAAGAGCTACAGGGATGAGGGGCCCCCTTCTCACCACCCCCCTCGGCCTGATCTCCCCAAACTGTAACCCTATAGACAGATGCCTGGGGGCTGGGGGACGCCATGCAGGAGATGGGGTTGGCTGGGCCAGCTGGGTCCAGCCAAGAGCAGCAGCCAGCCCCCTGGGGGCCCCTAGGCAGAATTATAGTAGTTGTGTGGGTGGTGATTGTGGGTGGGCTCTCCCAGCTCTGGGTATTCCGGAGTCAGGCAGTATTTGGGATCGTACACCTGACGGGGCAGCCCATACACTGTCATGCCCCTCTGTGAGGCCCCCTTGTTGCTGCCCATCTGCAGGCTGACGTTGAGCGTGTCACAGTGTTCCATGCCCAGTCCTGGCTCAAAGATCTGCCGCTTGGTGCCTGGTGCAGTCATGCCAGCCTAAGGAGGGAACAGTGGTCAAACCACAGAGATAGCAGCCCCACTCACCAGCCCTATCTCACCAGGTGTCCCACCAACCACACAAACCTGGCTGGCGCCCTTGTTGGTGCCCATCTGCAGGCTGATGGTGGCCTGGTCCAGGGGCTGATCTGTCCCCAGTTTGGGGTCATAGAGGTGACGCCGAGTACCATAGGCTGTCATGCCCTGCTGACTGGCAAACTTGTTGGTACCCATCTAGGAAAGAGATTAATGAAGCACTAAGAATTACAGAACATCCCTGGTACCCACAAGAGAAGTTTGCATCAGAGCAGGAGGCCAGAAACACTCAGAGAGGGGCGTTGTATGACCAGATTCTTAGGGTCAACTACAGTCGTGTGTGGTGGCCAGGGTCTGAGAGACAGCTCAGTGGGTAAAGGGTCCTGCCTCTGGGTCGGATGACCTGGGTTGATTCGTGGGACCCACATAGTGAAAGGAAAGAACCTGAGAAGGCAGAGGCAGGAGGATGTCAGTTTGAAGCCAGCCTAGTCTACATAGTGGCCAGCCACAGACACAGTGAGATCTTGTCTCAAACAATAAAATAAACAAAAGAGAAAGGGGATAGATTCAAATCGGGGCTGCTAGCGCAGGTCCATACTGTGGTCCCAGCCACTCAACTGGGGCTAAGGAAGGAGGATGGGAGGTTACAGGCCTGCCTGCCTGAGCAACTTAGAAAGACTGTCGCGATAAAAGCTCCTTGGAAGGTGGAGGCAGGAGGCACAGAAGAGACGCTCAAGGCTAGCTTTGGTTGGTTATTAACTCCAGGGCTAACCTGGGCTATAGGAGACCCTGTCTCAAGTAAGTGCTTGCCTTCCAAGCACAAGGATCTGAGTTCAGTGCCCAGAACCACCTATAGAAGCTAGGCATGGGGGCATGTGCTGGTAATCTACTGAGGAGGCAGAGACAGGTGGATTCTTTGGGCTTTCTGGCCTACCAGTTTAGCCACATCGGAGAGCGTGGAGGTTGGGACTGGAAAAGCCATCGAGTGCTAGAATGTACTGAGAAATTCTGTGGGGACTTGGAAGATAGACTGCTGGAAGAGACACAGCAGAGGCCCACTTGTGAGGGTGAAAGTTGCTATTTATATGATTTTTGAATTAATCTGGAGCTGGGGCTGGAGAGATGGCTCAGTGGTTAAGAGCACTGACTACTCCTCCAGGGGACCTGGGTTCAGTTCCCAGCACCTACATGGCAGCTCACAACTGTAACTCCAGTTCCAGGGGGATCTGACACCCTCACACCAATGCACATAAAATAAAGTTAAATAAATTATTTAATAAAAAAAATCTGGTGCTGGAGAAATGGCTCAGCAGTGTTGACAGAGATTTCTATCGACTGCGGGACCTGGTGGGACAGAAACATCAGTCAACACAGCAGTTAGAAGCAATGTCTGCCCTTCTAGAGCACACAGGTTCTATTCCTAGCACCCACATGATTCAAAGTCATCTGTAACTACATTTTCAAGGGCTCTGGTGCCCTCTTTTGGCCTTCACTGGTACCAGGCACATACATGGTGCATATACATACATGCACATACATACAGACAAAACACCCATACACATAAAATAATAACTATGAATCTGTGGTGTCTGATCAGCTGGGGCTTAAGAAGCGCTGGAGAGATGGCACGGTTCTTCACTACACTTAGTATTCCTGCAGCCTACCCACCCAGAAAGTAGCTAACAAACATGCTGTGCCCTCTTATCTCCTCAGGCACTGCACTCACACAGTGCACACACACACATGCTAATAAAACACTCGTGCACATAGATACTCAAAAGAAGAAGAGAGGAAACCAGCACCACTGAAGTGAAACCTTGACTTTACTGGGACAGTTGATCAATTGATGCTGGTTTGCGGATGCTGAGGAAGATACCAGCATCACTGAGGTAGAAGCTGTGGTCCAGAAGGGCCAAGGCTGCATCTTAAGCTTGCAGCTGAACTTGACAATATATACAAGTCTCCCCAGTGACTGTTTTTGTATCATTAAAGCTGCAAAAACAAAGGGGTCATGGAGAGCAACTGAGACTTTAGCACTGAGAGCCCAGGAGAGGTCATTGCTGTCATTGGTGATGGTACAGCCTCCACTGCAATGGAAACCCCAGGACTGAAGGGGGGTCATGGACAGACACTGAGGATTTGTACCATGAGTTAGGGTCAGAGTCCCAGAAGAGAAGTCAGGAGCCAATGGTGAAGATCACCTTGGTTGCTATGGTGACCTCTGGTATATTGGAGATGCCACAACTGTGTGACAGCCAATAAGGACAGCAGGTGTGGTGTGGCACCTCCCTGTGCCTGAGACAAGCTTGTATTGCTGGTGGCAGAGCCAGGGCAGTAGAGGTGCCCAAGCCCTTGGGATCCCAGAAGATCTCGAGTCCCAAAAGTCAGACACTGAGCTACAAGATTTAGAGCTACACTGAAGGACTTTAATTTTGTGAAAGTGTAATTGTTTTATGTCTCTGTTCTCTCCTTTTGGAGTAAGAAAACTTTGTAAAAAAATGTTTACAGAAGCCCACATTAAGAGACTTTGGATATTTTAAAGAAACTTTGAACTTTTAAAGTGTTTGAATTTTTTTCAAGACTATGAGACATTTAAAGTTACAGTTTTATATTGTGATATTAACATGAGATCTTGGGAATAAACAAGGTCAGGTGCATTCAGAGTGGTATGGCAGTAAGGAGGGCTTTGGGAATAAACAAGAGAGAGGGTGGTTTAATAGTGATGTGTGTGTGTGTGTGTGTGTGGAGTTATAAGATCAGCAGTACTGGTTAGTTTAATAGTGATGTGTGTGTGTGACGAGTTATAAGATCAGCAGTACTGGCTAGTTTAATAGTGATATGTGTGTGTCGAGTTATAAGATCAGCAGTACTGGCTAGTTTAATAGTGATGTGTGTGTGTCGAGTTATAAGATGTCAGCAGTACTGGTTAGTTTTTGTCAACTTGACTTACACTAGGGTTACCTCGGAAGAGGGACCTTCAGTTGAGTTGTGTCCATCAGATTGGTTTGTGGGCATAACTATGGGGCATTTTCTTGATTATTGATTGATATGGGAAGACCTAGCCCACTGTGGGTGGTGCCATACCTAGGCAGTTATCCTGGGTTGTATGAGAAAACCGAGCAAGCCGTGGTGAGAAAGCCAGTAAGCAGCATATCTCCATGGCCTCTGCTTCAGTTCCTGCCTACAGGTTCCTGCTTGAATTCCTGCCCTGACCTCTCTCCATGATGCACTGTGATGTGGAAATGCAAACTGAATAAACTCCTTCCTCCTACAAGTTTAGGCTAGTGTTTGATCATAGCATCAGATTGCAAACTAAGAAACCCAATGAGAGACCCTGTCTCAAAAAGCAAAGAGACCTGGTGTAGCGACTCATGCCTTTAACCCCAGGACTTGGGAAGCAGAGGCAAACTGAGTTTGAGGTCAACCTGGTCTACAGAGTGAGTTCCAGGGCAGCCAGGACTACAAAGAGAGAACCTGTCTCAAAACAAAGAAACAAACAATAAAACAAACAAAAAAAACAAGGTGGATGACTCCTGAGGAATGATAATAGTGGCTGACCTCTGACTTTGATATGCATGCCCACATCCACAGATATATACATATAAATAAAAATATAAGAGAGCTGTAGCTATAACTAAGGTACTGTGTGCTTGCCTAGCATACATGAGGCCCTAGAATCAATACTCAACACTGAAGAAAAATCTAGTATACTGCCTTCTGCAAACATTAGTTTCTCTATCTATATAAAGGGGCCAGAGAGATGGCTCAGTGGTTAAGAGTGGTTAGGAGCACTGGCTGCTAGAAAAGCACCTGGGTTCAATTCCCAGTACCCGCAGTCATCCTTAACTCCAGTTCCAGGGGGTTCGGTGCCCCCTTGTTGTCTCTATGGGTACCATACACACATGATGCACATACATACATGCAGGCAAATATAAGAATAGCTTAAAGGGATCTAGAGGCTGGAGAGGTGGCTCAGCAGTTAAGAACATGGGCTGCTCTTTCAGAGGACCTGGGTTTGGTTCCCAGCAGTGCTGGGAACTCCAGTTCCAGGGTCCAGTGCCCTCTTCTGGACTCGATGTGCACTATCCACACATGTGGCTCATAGGCATACATGCAGGCAAAACATTCATACATGTAAAGATAATTAAATAAAATGTTTAAGGGTCCATTAAAAACAGGAACTACTTAGGAGTATGGGCAAAGAAAGCAAGTTAGTAACTAGAAAATACAGTGTTCCCAGTCAGTTCATAGAATTATTCTGACCGCCAGAACCTCCAGGGTCTGGGCAGCCTTCTGTCAGCCCAGAGCAGCCCGTGTGAGGAAGGAGCCCTACCTGTAGCCCAATGATGTTCCGACCTTCTCTCAGCTTCTCCGGCTCAAATCTCCGCTCTTGTTTCTCTGCGTATTTAACCCCGACATTGACCTTATTTCCTTTTGTCTTGGCCTGCGCGGGGCAAAGAAGGCTATGAACCACAGATGAGCCTCCAGCAGGGCTCCTTTCCCCTCAGACACTCACCAACACCTGTCGCATTCTTGGTGAGGCTCCGTGACCTAAGTGTCCACCTGACCTGAGACCAGCCCCTGCCCCATGCCTACTCTGCCCGTACACTCACCATGCTGGCCAGAGCCAGGAGAGTGGACTGAACCTGGGTATGGTTGGTGTTCTCAAACAGGTCATTGGCCTCAAAGATGTCATGGGGCTTCACTCCATACTTGGTAATGGCTTTAATGAAATTACCTATGTTCTCCAGCTGTAAGGGAAGAGGCCAGGTCAGGAATGGGAGGGTGGAGGGCTGAGGAGAGGCTGGTGGGTAAGGGATTGAATGGTGCTCCTGTAACTCCAGCTCCAAGGGATCCCGTGCCTCCTCTGGCCTCTGTGAGCATTTGCCAACACACATAAATAAATAAATAAATTAAACAAGTTAATAAAACCTGCCATCCCAATCTCCCAGGAGGCCTGTCTGGGCCTCAAAATAAAAAGGTAGGAGCCAGGGAGATGTTTTTGGTAAGACCAAAAAACAAAAACCAAACAAACAAACAAAAAAATACCACATTTCCTGTGCAAGTATCAGGACCTGAGTTTGAATCTCTGGAAACCAAGTAAAAGACACTTGGCAAGAACGCCTGCAATCCTAGGACCCCTATAGGAGTCGGAAGTGTAGATGGAATCCTCAGAAGGTCAGGAGACGGCTAGTGTACCCAGTGGAGAACGACAAAGGGAAGGAGATCCTGTCTCAAGGTAGAGGAGAGGACCAAGACGGGAGCTGTGTTCTGACTGAGCGGAGCCTTTCACAAAACCAACAATAGAAGCCCATGGTTGGACATGGTTCAAACCTACAGCCCCTGCCTAGAATCCCCCATTGAGGGGCTGGGCATGACAAGGCAGTAAAGCTCCAGCCTACCACACTCGATGGATTCAATCCTCACTTCTAAAACAGAAAACAAACTAGTAACTTGGGTCTAGACTTACCTGGTGCCAGTTTTGGGTTGACTCATTTACCTTCTTCACAGAACCTGGCTGGAGCTTGTTGATGAATCTAACAAAGAGAAGGGGCCAGTGGGGAAAGTGAGTTCCAGTTGCTTCAGAACCCCGGCAAAGTGAATAGCCAACGGTTGGAAGGGACGCTGCCCAGCACGTGCTTATACGGGGTGTGGAACAGCTAGACCCAAGTTGCCAGCCAGAAAATCCTTGAGTCAGGCTAAATGTCCTGGTTTTCCTATGTTCGCTGTTGTTGTTGGTTTCATTTGTGTGTGTGCAAGCACATGAGTGTACATGGCACATGCATGTGTAATGCCATGTGTGCAGAAGTCAGTGAACAGCTTTCAGGAGTCTGTTCTCTTCTTCCAACATGTGGGTTCTGGGAATTGAACTCAGGTCATCAATCTTGGTGGCAAATATCTTTACCCACAGCCAATCATCAGCCTGTTGGACTTCCTTCATGGCATTTTCTTCCTTCTTGCATGAATGTGATTATCTGGTTGGTTGTTTGGCTACCTTTTCTTTTCTTGGTGATAATATTGCTGGGTATGAAACAAGTGCAATTTCTTCCTCCACAAGGAGTTGGGTTCCTGTCTGCATGCTTAGAGCAAAGGCCTGCACTGTATATATCAGGAGCTCTGTAAATGCTTATTACATGAATAGGTAAATAACTGGTTGGTTGGCTACATAAGTCAGCCAGCCTTGCTTGGGCATATGTTCTGCTCTGAACTGTACCTCAGCCCTGTGCTGGGGATCCCAGCAAGTCACGGTGAGCTGCTCCTGTGAGGGTTTTCATCTTCCCCATTGATGAGGGCAGTGGGAAGCCAAGGTCAACATAAACTAAAACTGGCAATAAACAGCCATTGCTGCCAACTGGGAGCCACAGACAGGCCACCCCTGTAGCGTGTCCTAGCTAAGTAATGGCCTGAGAACACCTCAGAACTTTGGGTACTGTGTCCTAAACCTTACTGACTCTGTCATCTCTCCCTGTGCAACGGGCACAGTGAGTCTTTGTGGCCTTTCAAGGAGTGTAGGTGGCATCAAATATCAGTGTCTAACTCCAACTCCAGTTTTGGGATCATCAGGTGATGTTGAAGGCCTACATGGAGCGGGGTTCTGGGTTCGGGGCAGGGACTGAGAATCTCACTCACTCGCAGAGAATGATCCCGTCTTTGAGGCCATCCATGAAGTTGTTCCCGATGCGGCGACCTGTCACCCCCTCAATCCACTCTCTCAGCTCCTGCTCACGCTGATGGTCGTATTTCTGGGCCAGCTGAGGTAGGGATGGGGGCATGAGGACGCAGGCAGTAGAGAGTAGCTTTGGCTTTCTGGGGCCCATCTCAGCCCGGATAGGCCGGATCTCCTACCTCATCCTATCCCAACTAAGGCAATCCTGTCTTAGTGTCCACAGTGGGAGGGCAGAGCTGGGGGGAGGCGGAGGGCCAGGATTAAGGTGGCACCTGCCCAGGGGGCCATTCCGGGCATTCTGAGGTTTGGCACCAATGAATAGACAAGAGGGGGCTGGGGAGCCAGATCCTTGAAGCTGGGGGGGCGGCGCTTGGCTCCTTGGTTTCCCCTCCAAGCCAAACTTAGGGCTTAACATCCCCTGACCCAGCCCCCCTCCACTCTCCAGTTAGAAGAGGAGATGCCTTAAACTGGGGGTGGTGATGAACCCTAAGAAGGAGCCCTGGGTGCTGGTTTGCTGGGAGCACTGCTCCCACACCTATGCAGTGTAGCCTCAGGTGAGAAGTGAGGGTGCTCTTGCTCCCCTCCTAACCCTTGCCTGAATGTATTTCTTAAGTTTGTCCTTAGTCCCACTTTGTCTCTCTCGTTGTCCCCCCAACTCTGTACATTATCATCCTTTACTCAGTCTCGGGGTCCCTATCTCTGAAGACAATCCTGTCCAGCCAGCTGTGGGACTCAAGGCTTTTTGTAGCTCTGATCGCGTCTTCCCGATAGGAGGTGGGATTCGGCCAGCTCCCTTCTCCACCTCTTAGCTCCTATCTCCCTCCTGGCTCGCCCTCCAGTCTGTCTGCGAGGCTGCTTCGCGTTCTTTCAGCAATCCTGCTGCATGCTGGCCTCCCAGCCCCTGGTGCTGGTGAGGTGGGGGGATGCCTCACTTCTACTGAATGGGGAGAGGAGGGATGCACCCCCTCACCTGGCCCCAGCCCTGCCGCCCCCCTCCTCACCAGCTCGGCTTTATAAAGCAAACCGGCCCTTATATAGCGCGGGCCCAGGCTGCCCAAGGCCGCCTTATAAGGCGCGGCGGCTCTTCTGCGACTCTGGGGCCGGCGCTGGGGGGAGGGGGCGGCGCTGCCATCAATCTCCCGCAGAGCACCCGCCCCCTGTTCTCCCCCAACTCTAGCCCTTAAGATACCCCAACCTGATCCAGGTCCCAATCCCTGCTCCTCGCTCCCCTCAACTCCTGCTGTGGGACCCTAGAAAGAAAGAGCCTCAGTGTTCCCTTCTGTCAAATGGGACTGCCTCTCCTTCTCTATGCAGTTCCCTGTCCCGGGAAGCCGACCTATCCCAGTGTGGAGAGTTTGGCTCTGCACTTGCCTTATCTGGTGCCCTAGCTCCTTGCTGATCCTTTCTAAGCCTCAGTTTACCCATCCATGGCAAGAAAATGGGGTCTCTCAATGTCTTCTAGCTCTGCAAACTTAAGACTTAACTTTTTTTTAAAGGTGGGGGTCTGTCCCTTCCCCTACATCCCTCCCAGAAACAAGAAGGTCGACCAAAGACTCTGCGCAGGCGGGAAACCTTTACGGCACTCTGATTACCTCTATTTATAGGTAGTGGGGTGGGTTCCCTCACTTCACCCCTCAAGTAACTGGGGGCTCTGGATGTTCCAAGGACAGAAAAATAGCCCCTACCTGGTCTTCCCTCTTCTCTTCTCAGGTCTCAAGTCAGGTGACCTAGGTAGGAGGGAGTTCAGGGAGCAGGATCTGCCCTAAGTGTGTCAGGGACCAGACTAGGCAGTCCCCTCCAGCCTTACCTTGTTCTTGACTTCAGCAGACAGGCCATAGGCAGGACCTCGATTGAAATGTGCAGAAGACATGCTGGCCCGGGGGCTCTGGCAAAGCGGAGGTGCCAGTGACACTGACAAGCAGGACAAGGCAGCTGAGCCTGTCTGCTGCCTCTTCCCTCTTCACACGTTTTTGAAGCTCCAGAGGCCAGCCCCGGGCTCTTCCAAGCCTGTCCCATTGGCCACGGGGGCTTGCCAAGGGGCGTGGCACCATACACACACTTTGGCCACCCCCACCTCGTGATGTCAGGGCCTTGGTATTGTGAGCTGATTGTGTCATTGTTTCCACCTAGGGGGCTGCTTGCCTTATTCTGGGAAGGGGGGTTTGCTCTCACAGGCCACCCCTCTTCTACTCTCCTCCCCATGCCAACTCTCTGTGTCCCATCTCTGAATTTCCTGATCTCAAAGGTCATTGGTCTCTGCCCCTCTTCAATCCCAAAACAGGACTATGTCCTCTGTGCATCCCTGGTGTCGTCCCCCTCCCCATCCGGTAGTTTAGCAAGACATTCTATCTCCACACACTGACCCTCCCCACATAGCCTTCTCTCTAGATCTCTGTTGCCATATCTCCAGAAGGGCTAATGACAAAGCTTACCTCGTGAGGGTGCTGAAAAGACCAGAAAAAAAATGTCAACTCCATGGTGCCCAGTGCAGTGCCTGGCACAAGGGAGAACCTCAGCAAAGCTTTGTGTCTGCTAAGAATTTGGTACCCTGTTCTGTCCTATCCAGTCCCTTATGAGGACTTGGGGCAGCAAGAGCCTAGATCTAAGTTGCTATGATGGCCCACGGCAAAGTCCCAGCACTACAGGCAAAAGGACTCATAAGAGTTTGAGGCCAGCCTGGACTACATAGTGAATCCCAGCACAGTCTGGGCTATAGAGTGAGCCCCTGTCTCTGTCTCACACACATTAATTAAAAGGGGGCGGGGGAGGTTAGTGAGATGGCTCCATGGGTTAAGATGTTTACCAAGAAACTTGATGACCAGAGTTTGAACCCCAGGATTCACATAGTGGAACAAGAGAACAAACTCCTGCAAGTTATCCTCTGACCTCTGTTGTGTGCAAACACACACACACACACACACACACACACACACATGAATGTAATGGAAAATGTTAAAAAGGAAGGCTAGGACATAGATCTGTTAGTAGAGTACTTGCCTAGCTTGCACCAAACCCTGGTTCAATCCCCAGGACCATGTAAACCAAGCCTGGTAATGCATGTGTGTGATCCCAGACCCAGGATGTTCAGAAGTACAGGGTCATCCTTGGCTACATACTCAGTTCAAGACCATCCTGGGCTACTTGAAATGAAAACAAACAAACAAACAAAGATCCTGGGCCTATGCCTGCTATCCATCCATTGACAATCTGAGCCTCTGGGGCCTGTGTTAGCTGGTCTTGGCCCATGAGCACTCCCCTGTCTCTATCCAGCTCAGGCTGGTCTGCTGGACACCTGTAAGCAGTCCTATCTAGGACAGCTCTCATCTGGGCCATGGGATGGATGCTCCACCCAAATCATGTCAAGGGTAGGATAGTGACACTTAGATGACATCAATCTCTGTGCATTAATGATACTTTAAGGATCTGCAATTTGCTGGCCATGTATGAAGGGCACATCTGGCAGGGCACCGAGGTCCACGCCTTTAATCTCAGCACTTGGGAGGCAGAGACAGGTGCATCAGAGGAAGCTCCAGGCCAGCCAAAGCTACATAGTTAGACCCTGTCTTAAAATAATAACAACAAATAATAATGATGAAATTTTATTAATAATTATCCATTCTTAATAATAATATATAATAGTTATTAATTAATATCAAAACATAATAAAATATTGTTAATAATTAGTGTTATTATTTTGAGGCAGAGGCTGGGGATATTCTTCAGGGGTAAATTCCTTACCCAGCATGTGGAAGACTTTAGGATAGTTGCCAGCGTTACAAGAGAAAAGGACAGATTGAAAACATTCCAATTGCTGTGCAGAGCAATGAATGGAAGGGCTGGCCAGATGGCCTACCAGGTAAAGGCACTTGCGCCAAGCCTGACAGCCTGAGTTTAATTTCTGGGACTTCCATGATAGAAGGAGAAATCTGAAAGTTTTTCTCTGATCTCCACATGTACATGTGAACACACACATGTGAACACACACACACGCACGCACACACACGCACATACTGGAATACAAATTACAAAAGTTTATTATAACATTTTGGGGAGGGGAGTGAGACAGTCAGTCTCATGTGACCCAGGCTAGTATCAAACTTGGAGGATGGCCTTGAACTCCTGTTCTCCTTCCTGTATGAACTCCACAGCTCAGAAGTATAGTCATTCACAACCATCCCCAGGCACATTGTCATGTATTCCCCCCACTACCCTACCTGTCCCCTCCCTTTATACCTGATTTCCTTTCTCTTCCCAAATGATCCCTGCTTTCATGTCATATAGAATATGAAACAAACAAACAGCCAACACTGCTCAGGCTGGAGAAATGGCTCAGTGGCTAAGGAGCACATACGGTTCTTGCCAAGGACCTGAATTCAGTTTCCAGCTCCCTTGTCTGGTGGTGCACAACCTCCTGTAACTCCAGCTCCAGGGTATCTGATGCCGTGGCTCGGCCTTCAAGGGCACTGCATACACAGATATGGTAGCAAGAAAAAGGAAATCTTGCTTGAGATAAGGTCTCACTATATTCCCAGGCTGGAACTGAACTCGGAATTTGCTTCCCTCCTCCTCCTATGTAGCTGGAATTACAAGCATGCACCGCCCCACTTGACTTGCCAACAGCTTTTCTGTCAAACCCTGTCCAACTGTGGCCATATAACCTACTTGATACTCACAGGAGCCTACAGTTGACGTTGTTATTGTGGGTATTTTACAGATGGAGAGACAGCGGCACTGGCAGGTGTGGGATCCCTTCCCCTAGGAACGTCACAGATGGAGACGGGCAGGTGTGGGATCCCTTCCCCTAGGAACATCACAGATGGAGACGGGCAGGTGTGGGATCCCTTCCCCTAGGAATGTGTCACACAGTTTTGTCAGAGTCACAGCAGAATTTAAGCTCAGCCGCTGTCCCTAATCCTGTGAGGTGAAACAGTGTCTCAGCCTTCACACTGATGGATAATTCTTTGCACTGGAGCCCTGCCCTGGGCACTATGACTTTAACGTATCCCAAGCCTTTATGAGGTACCAGTTGCCAGCACCTGCTCCCCTGTTTTTTAGACAGGCTTTTGCAATGTAGCCCAGGCCGGCATCCTGAGTGCTAATGTGGCAGACATGCACCAACAGGCCTAGTTTTCTCTTAAATTGACAAACAGAAATTGTACAGGCATCATCAAATGGACCTTGAGGACAGAGTGGATAGATACCCAGATTGTTCCCATTTGAAAATCTGGTGATACATGTCTGCAACTGTCAGAAAATGCAAGTGGGAAGATTGTGAGTTCAAGGTCCTCCTCAACTACATAGTGAGTGAACCTGACCCAGCCTGAGCTACATGACTTGAGACCCTGTCTCAGAAAACAAACAAAATAAAATGAGGTGTTGGGATTGTGGTTCAGTTGGTAGGGTGCTTGCCTGTCATGCATGAAGACCTGTCTCAAAATAAAATATGTGGGTTCCATCCGGGTCCATTAGCTGGGTTCAGTGCTGCCCGTCTGGGAGGTGGTAGCAGGGGATCAGAAGTTCAAGGCCATGTTGAATTTACATACTGAGTTTGGGAAGCTACAGAGAGAGATTCTGTCTCAAAAATAATAAGTATGACCAAAAGGAGGGAGAACAAGAAAAAATAAATAAACGAGAAATGATTGGTTATGGGGGTGCACAACTTTAATCTCAGCACTCAGGAGGTGGGTGGGTCTTTGATTTTGAGGCCTGGCTACATAGTGAAACCCTGGGCAGGTGGGAGAAAGGGAGAGAGGGCCGGGAGGAGAGAGACAGAGATAGAGACAGAAACAGAGAACCCGTGGGCTAAGAAATAAATCAAATTGCATCAAATAAGATAGCAACCCATGCTTCAGAACAACCCTCTAAGGAGGGTCCTACAGGATGAACAGAGAAGGATAGTCAGTTGTCCAGGTCACACAGCCTGAAGGCAGTAGAGTGGAATTAATTCACAGCCACGAGAGGGCAGCGATCATACAGCGCACGCAAGGTCTGGTGCCCCCTGGCGGCCAGGGCACTGGGGTGGGGGTGGGGAGGCTGACGTCAGCACTGACTCACTCCGGGGGCTCCCGGGTCCGCCGCTGCTTGGCCATTTATAGAATCCCCGCGGGCTCTGAAGTCAGAATGCTGGCACGGCGGAGGCGGCGGCGGCGGGTGGGGAGCCCGGGTACCTCAGGGGCGGTGCTCTGTGGGCCTGCCTTGTTCTGATCCTGGAGCTCATCGCTGGTCCCATCCCTGTCCCTGATCACCCAAGCACAGGCCCGCACTGTGCCTCAGCTCCCCATTCCTAGGAGAAGCATGGAATCTTTCAAAAACAGACTTCTTCGATCCACAGCTGTGGTGCCAGCACTCAGGAGGTGGAGGCAGGAGCATCAGGAGTACAAGGTCAGCATGGGCTGCACAGAGAGTTCCAGGCTAGTCAGGGCTACATGAGAACCTGTCTCAAAAAAATTTTTTTTAATTTAAATATACTGGGCAGTGGTGGCACACGCCTTTAATCCCAGCATTTAGGAGGCAGAGACAGGCGGATCTCTGTGAGTTTGAGGCCAGTCTGGTCTACAAAGGGAGTTCCAGGACAGCCAGGGCTACACAGAGGAGCCCTATTTCAAACAAACAAAACAACAAAACTAAATAAGAAGGAAAAGAAAAGCCAGTGTCTTCCCTAAGCTTTAGGGAACTCCCTAAAACAAAACACTTCCACACATGTCCCAACACACGTCCCAACACACCCTTCATGTGTTGGTGTGAGTGACTGAACACTTCCATTACCCGTTTTCCTTGGCAGTCCCCAGTCCCTCTTCCAGACCTGCTGTCTGGCTCTCAGGAAGCAGGTGGACCCAGCGGCATCAGCTTCGAGGTGGCGTGTGCTTAGCATGCAGGGGCTCTTTCTCCATCCCATCAACAGATTTATGTTTGGTTCTGTTCTGTTCACAGAGGGCTTGCTAATACATGGAGTTTTGGGTTTCAACCCCCTGGCTCTGGACAAACCAGGTGCCTTCTCCAAGGCCTAGACTCCCAGCTCTTGGGAAGTGGAAGCAGGAGGATCAATAGTTTAATGCTCCAAGTCAGCATGGACTACATCAAACTCTGTCTCAAAAAATAAAAATCAAGAAGACTGGGGCTCACTGGTAGAGCACTTGTATAGCATTAGAAGGTCATATGTTTCATGCCATTTTAAATGCAAGGAGAAAGGTCTCACCCTCACCCACTTTTGCATGGGGATGCTTAACTGCATACCAAGTGAGGGTGTAACTCTCCAGCACCTTTGGGACTTAACGGTGAGGGTGCATTGTGTATTCCAATTTCTCCCTTCCCTAAAAGAGCAGCTGGAGGAACACCCAAAGGGCCATGACCTGTGGCTGGCATTTTTCTAGAACATCCTATATCTGTTAGTTTCATGGGGCAGCATTGAGGTTTTCCAGGAAATTATTGGGAGAAAGAATATGTTTACTGGGTAGAGGCAGGTAGATCTCTGTGAGTTCAAGACCAGTCTGGTCTCCGTAGTAAGTTACAGACCAGAGAGGGCTGCATAGTGAGACCCTGTCTAAAAAAGCAAAGGGAGTTTATTTATATTTAGTTTTGTTTTAATTTCTGAACCGTCTCCTGTAGCCCAGGCTGGCTTCAACTTCTGATCCTCCAGCATCTCTCTCCTGAATGGTGGGATTACACACCTGCCTGTATTTTAATTTTTTAAGTTACAGTTATTTTATATAGCACACAAACTCGTACATGTGTGTGTGTGTGTGTGTGTGTGTAAGTCAGGGAACATCTTGTGAGAGTCAGTGCGCTCCTATTGTGAGGTCTAGGTCAAACTCAGGTCATCAGAATTACTTGCTAGCATCTATTTTTTTTGAGACAGGTGTATTATTAAGTTGAGGGCATCACCCAAGCCCCTGGCAGTCATCCTTAGGGCACCAATGGAGTGCCAATGGAGCAGAAAGCTCCATCTCAGGCCCCCTCACTCTTGGAGTTGCCTTGGGCCAAACTCTACCTCCAGACTCTAACTCCCAGCCTGCCAAGCACTGACCTCTCCCCAGGGAGGGTCAGGACCACTCCCACAGGCTATTTAGGCTGGCACTGGAAAAAGGAAACCGTGGTTTGGGGTTTTGCATGTCTCCCCCCTCTCTGTCTCTGTCTCTCTCCTTGCCATGCTCTCCCTGCCACCCGGGATCACGGCATTTATTAAATGTGGGTATTTTTGATTTGGTCTAATCTGGTTTAATTGGAGTTATTTTGCGTTGATGGAGAGGCTCTTAAGAATTTTCTTAACAGGATCTCACATAGCTCAGGCTGGTTTTGAACTCTCTGTGTAGCCGTCACACCCAGATGCTTTGTGAGACGGGTGACCATCAGACTGACGAAAGTGAGAATCTGTGACAATGAGCAGCATGGACGAGACTATCTGATGCTATCGACGGGAGAGAGAAGTTTCCAGAGATTTCATAAGATCGAGGTCCTTTGCTTCAGACCCAGGCTGTCGTCTGCCTCAAGAAGTCCAAGTGAAGGCGTGAAGAGTGACAGCTGTATAGGGGACATTTGCTCTGTGGCCGTGTCACCCTATGGATCCGTCAGCTGGGAGCACAGAGGACAAACATGAGGCCAGAACAGGCGACTCAGCTGCAGGCAGATAGAGGTGCCTCAGTGCTGGGGCAAATGCAAAACTCTTTTTGCTGTCCCTGGAGGTGTGTTGATGTGAATGAAAATGCCCCCATCAGTTCATATATTTGAAAACTTGTCTCCAGTTGGTGGACTGTTTGGGAAGGATTAGGAGGTGTGGCCTTGTGCACCTTTCAGATCAGACATGAGCTCTTAGATACTGCCCTATCTAGTGCTCCTGCCTGCCTGCCTGCCTGCCTGCCTATCACCATGCTCCTGCTGTGATGGCCAGGGCTCACCACTGAGACCTCAAGCCCCCACTTTCCTTTCTAAGTTGGGCAATGATGCGTCTTCCTGGCCACAGAACACTAGGACAGGTGTGTGCCGCCATGTGCTGCCTGCTGCACAGCCTTACACAGGTCGGTTTTAGCCTGGCTTGATTTTTTTTAATGTATTGTATGTATATGGTGCTCTACTTGCATGTATACCTACATGACAGAAGAGGGCATCAGATCCCATCATAGATAGTTGTGAGCCACCATGTAGTTGCTGGGAATTGAACTCAGAGTAGCCAGTGCTCTTAACTGCTGAGCCATCTCTCCTGCCGCCATGGTTTGATTTTTTTTAAATTTATTTATTTATCATGTATACAGTGTTCTGTCTCCATGTGTGCCTACCCGCCAGAAGAGGGCACCAGATCTCATAGATGGTCATGAGCCACCATGTGATTGCTGGGAATTGAACTCAGGACCTCTGGAAGAGCAGCCATCTCTCCAGCCCCTGATTTTTTTTTAATACAGGTTTTAGGTAGCCCAAGCTGATCAAGAACTCACTATGGAGGTGGGCAGCACTGGGATGGCCCAGTGGTATAAAGTTCTTGATACCAAGCCTGGGACCCACAGGTGAGGACCAACTGAGCCGTGTCCTCCGACCTCCACATGCACACCAAGGCACTCGGACCCCACCCAAATAAATAAACAAATCCAAACCTTTTTAAAGAACTCAGTGTGTAGCTAAGGATGAACTGAAGCTGGCGGCACTATAGGTCAACAGTACGCCTGGCGTTGGACACCTTTCTGAACCTTAATTTCCTTCTGTATTGGGCATAGGAACGGTTCCTCTCAGGTTTGCTTGTTTTAAACTTTTTTTAACATTTGTTTATGTTTATTTATTATTATTGTGTGTGGCCACATGATTGCTAGTATATGGGGAGGTCAGAAGACAACTCCCAGTGATCTGTTCCTCTCCTTCCATCACGGGCCTCCAGAAGTGGACTTGGGTCATCAGACTTGGTGGCAAGTGCCTTTGCCTTCCGACTCATCTGCCCGGCCCCTCTAGGCTGGCTTAGTGGGTAAAGTCACTTATGCAAGGATGAGGAGTTGAATTTGACTCCCCAGAACCCACGTTAAAACTAAGTAGGGCAGCTGGGCATGGTGGCACATGCCTTTAATCCAAGTAACTTGGGAGGCAGAGACTGGTGGATCTCTGTGAGTTCCGGGTCAGCCTGGTCTACAGAGCGAGTTCCAAGACAGTGAGGGCTACATAATAGAGAGACCCTGTCTCAAAGCAAGAATAAAAGAAATACATAACAATCCAGGCAAGTCTGCCTGTGCCTGTAACTCCAGCATGGGATGGGGCAGAGACAGGATGGTACTAGAAGCTGCCTGATTAAGTCAGCTTACCTACAGCAGTAGCCAGGTTCAGTGGGAGACTCCATGTTAAGGGGACACCACAGAGATCACTGAAGGAAGGCATCCGAGGCCTCCTCTGGCCTCCCACACACTTACAGGGTACAGACACGCTGATTCACATGCTCACACCCACGTACAGACAAAATGGTAATCTTTGTTTTTATTTTGTTTTTTGAGACATGGTTTTTCTGTGTAGCCCTAACTTTCCCAAGACTTGCTCTATAGACCAGGCTGGCCTCAAAAAATGGTAATTTTTAGAAAGGAGTTACAGATTTCTCATCTGAACTTATTCCCAGCTGCTTATGTTAACATTTTTAAAAAGTTATGCATGTGTGTGTGTTCCCATGTTTGTCTGTGCACACAAATGTAAGTGTGTGCCTGCAGGTATCCGGGGGTGCTGGCCCCCTGGAACTGGAGTTGTAACTACCACACGGTTGTAACTTCGGTGGTTATGAGCTACCACCTGATGTCTGGCACCTGACTCAGACTCTGTAGCAGCAGCAGCAGCAGCAGCGTTTACCCACTGAGCCATCTCTTCAGCTCTGAATGTTGACCCTTATAAAAATAAACTACCTCTTTGATTTGTTTGTCTAGTTAACTGGTTGAGATAGGATCCTATTACATAGTTCAGGCTGGCCTTGAACTCACTCGAACTCACAAAGCTCCTGCCTCAGCGTCCTAACTCTGGGGATTACAGGTGTGCTCCCCCATGCCCAGCTCAGAAAAGCTCTATGTGCAGAGCTCCAGGCTTCATGAGGCTTGTTTGAGTTTGGGGGTTGTTTGCTCTTTTGTCCTTCCCTCCCACTGTGTCCTTTGGTTCCGGAGGCCAAGCCGAGATCCTGGCGTTGGGTTTCATGCCTCTCTAGATTCTCCAGTAGTTGTGTCGTTTGTGAGCCTGACGCCTGCGCCAATTCCTCGGCAGGGACTTTGAATTTAGATGGTCTCATAATTTGGCCCTGATCCAACTGCAGCTTTGCGGGAAGGATACCAGAGAGGTGACGGTGTGCCTTCGTGTGCGTCATACCAGGGCATGTGATGTCACTATGACTCATGGCTGGTGATGTGAACCACAGTTCTCCGGCTGCCAGGATGTCTGTCCACACTCTTCACTACTTCTCTGGGGTTATTCTAAGGACTGCACGGTAGAGGGACACTCAGATATACTGTACCATATACAGTCCACACGGGTGCGGGGCCAGGGAGAGCACCTGCTTAAATCAACTACTTGGGCTCATTCCCCAGCCCTCTTTTTGTTTGTTCTTAAATTTTTAATTACATTTATTTACTTGTGTGTGTGCACATAAGCACAAGCCAGGGCACACATGTGGGAGTCTGCTATCCCCTTCCACTGAGTGGGTCCCAGGAGTCAGACTCTCAGGTCTTGGGACTTGATTGCAAATGATGTTGTGTGAGCCGCATGGCTACAACACTGATCTGGGACTTTTTTCTTTTAAATAATGGTAATGAGAACTGAGGGACTTGTGTTTGCTAAGTAAGCACTCTACCACTGAACTACATTTTAAGCCCCATGGTACTTTTTTATTTTACAACCTTTACTCATTTTAAAATGTTATGTGTGCCAGGTGGTGGTGACATACGCCTTTAATCCCAGCACTCGGGAGGCAGAGGCAGGCAGATCTCTGAGTTCGAGGCCAGCCTGGTCTACAAGAACTAGTTCCAGGACAGGCTCTAATGCTACAGAGAAACACTGTCTCGAAAAACCAATAAATAAATAAATAAATAAATAAAYAAACAARCAARYAAATAAATAAATAAATAAANAATAAATAAATAAATAAATAAATAAACAAACAAGCAAATAAATAAATAAATAAATAAATGGAATGTTATGTGTATGAGTGCTCTGCCTGCATTTATGTGTAGCATGTGTCTTCAGTGCCTGGAAGAGCAAGTTTAGTTCCCAGCACCCATGTGGCAGGCAGCTCACATGCATCTGTAACTCCAGTTTCAGATGTGATGCCCTCTTCTGGCCATTGCAGGCACTGCACACGTGCACATACCCACACTTAGACACACAAACACATAAATAAATACAATAAAACTAGGGGTTGGAGAGATGGCCCAGAGGTTGAGAGCACTGGTTGCTCTTCCAGAGGTCCTGAGTTCAATTCCTAACAACCACATGTGGCTCACAACCATCTGTAATGAAATCTGGTGTCTTCTTCTGGCCTGCAGAACACTGAATATATAATAAATAGATAAAATCTTGAATAAAAATAAAAAACTAGGGCATGGTAGCACAGGCCTTTAATCAGAGCACTCAGGAGGCAGAGGTACGTGGATCTCAGTGAGGTCAAGGCCAGCTTGGTCTACATAGTAAGTTTTAGGTCAGCCAGGAATTCATAGTCAATAATAATACTAAATCTTTTTAAAACTTAACCATCAAAGACAAAGTAGAAGGAGTGACTGAAGCTGATCCCTGATCTCATCCGGCCAGAGCCCACCTACTTGTGCAGTAACTAGAGCAGAAGCCATCGTCCAAAGGGTCACAGAAACAAAGGCCATCACCTCTCAGCAGACAGCCACAACTAGGCATTAAGGGGCTGGCACAGTGAAATCAAGGCCCCAGGTCTACCTCTGCCTTGGCTGGAGGTATTACTGGTTATTGTCACTGTGGTGAAATGCCTGAGTAGTTTTATATAGAAGAAGGATTCCTTCAGTTTAGTGTAGTCCTGGAGGTTCAGAGGCTCAGCACTAGGTGATGCCTTCTTGCTGGCAGAGTGCCCAGTAAGTGCAAAGCATCACATGACAGGAAATGGGGCTGTGGGCAGGTCCTCTGTGTCTTCCCAACACACATACACTCTCCCAACAGGGTTCCTCATTCTGTAGCCCTAGCTGGACTGGGAAAGGCTAGATGGACCAGGCTAGTCTCGAACTCTAAGAAGTGTGCCTGCTTCTGCCTTTTCTTTTCTTTTTTTTAAATTTTTATTTATTTGTACAGAGTTTTGCCTGCTTTTATGTCTGTGTGAGGGTGTTGGATCCCCTGGAACAGGAGTTACAGACAGTTGTGAGGTGCCATGTAGGTGTTGGTAATTGAACCCAGGTCCTCTGGAAGAGCAGCTGCTGCTCTTAACCACTGAACCGTCTCTCCAGCCCATCTTTTCTCTTCATATGAAGCCACCAGTACTGATGACTTTCTGTGGTCCTAATTACCCCTAAAGGTATCACCTCGAAACTCCATAGGTGGATTAAATTTCTTTTTTGTGGAGACAGGTCTTATGTAGCCCAGGCTCTGCCATGTCAGGGATGTCTTTGAACTGCTGATTCTCCTGCCTCCGCCTCCTGAGTGCTGGGATGACAGGCATATGCTGGGCTTGCTCACTTCCTTTTCCTTCTTCCATTTCTTAGCTACATATCCAGTTTGGGCTAACCTGGGCTACATAGTCTAGTGGCCAGGCATAGTGGCACATGCATTTAATCCCAGCACTTAGGAAGCGCTCAAGGCCTGACAGAACATAGTCCAAGAATGGAGTCATGTGATAATTCTTGGAGAAAACTCCAAGAAAACAGTTTCGTCACAACACAGAGCTGTCCCTGGCATGGTCTCACTCTCTGCCCAGGTGCAGCAGGCAGGAATGAGTTCACTTCAGCTGCTGTCACTCATTTGCCTCTGTGGAAAACACATCCTTGTGACTGAACGCCTTACACACATGATGTCTCGTAACCCTCAGAGTATAAACCGTCGGGTGCTCTCAGTCAAGCTGGCTACTGCATGAGACATTAGTTGGCTCCATTTTCCTCCTTTCACAGGTTCATGGCACCAGCTAGAGTGGTAATCAGAGGCCAGCCCGGGTGAGCGATATAGTGAGACCTTGCCTAAACCAAACCAAAGGACTGGGGCTGTACCTCAGATGGGCGAGTACCTGCCCACGTTGTAAGAGGCCCTGGATTCTGTCTCCAGCACCACATAAACTGCATGGTGGCACAGACCTGTAATCCCAATATGAAAGAGGCAGGAAGATCAAAGTCAAATTCAGCTACAGATAAGTTCAAAGCTAGTCTGGGCTACACAAGACTTGTCTTGGAAATGATTGCTTATGGGGTTGGCAAGCTGGCTCAGTGGGTAAAGTGCTGCCAAGTCCTATGGCCTGAGTTCAGTCCCTGGGACCCACATGACAGACAGATTCTAGCAAGTTGTCTTCTCATCACCACATGTACCACCCCAAAACAAAACATTTTAGAAAAGATGCATTTAAAACAACAAAACCCTGCACTCAATCATTTTATATATATATATGTATATACACGTGTGTGCGTGTGTGTAAAATCAATATTATCTATACACTCACAACAGTTCCAGGCATGATCAGATCACCTACACATACATTCCACAGGCTTCTCCATTGGCCCTCAGTTTTTGTTTTTAAGAACACTGCCCCACCTGTACATTTTTAATTGAAAGATGCTATGTACAAATGTGTATGTTACATGCCTTCTTAGAATGAGAGCTGATTTAAATATAATAAAATGCTTGAACCAACTCTTGAGATGGGGAAACCACTTGAACACGTGTAAGCATTTGTAGCCAACTGTGATCAGACAGGTGGTGATTGATGTTGAACTCTATAAGTAGAGGCTGGCAGCAAATACAATATCCCTCTTGATTTTGGTGATTCTTTCAGCAAATTTGTTCTCCAGCTCCGTGTTTCCAACGGCTTTTGCTGCTTGACACATCTGTTGAAGCAGTTCTTCCAGGCGCTTCATCCAGCAAATTGTGCTGCCTTCAGAGACAGCTGTCATTCTGCAGATATGAGCAGATGTGGCTCCAGTTGCCCAGGTACACAACATATCCATCAGGTGAGGCTTGAGCGAGCTTAGGTAAGTGTCTTCATCAATCTCCAGTTTTGCTTATGCTGAAACTTTTCCAATCCTTTTAGCACATTCCTGCATTGGTCGAAGTGGTCCAGCCAACTGTTCTGTTAGTTTGGGCATCTCATTAGAATTCTCTTGAAATACAAAACAGTTCAATAGTGCAGTTGCCTATTTTGCAGGAAGGTCATTGAAAAGCCCCTTAAACATCATCTGTTAGAAGGAGCTCATCGGCACTGCATATTTCACAAGCCACACGTCCCTTTCATCTCTATATGTAGCAAAACCCAACCTTCTTAAAACACGTTTGCGACATTTGAGTTCATCTATGGCCCTCAGTTTTGAAGCGTCAACCTAGACTCCTTGTTCAGGAGTGAGAGGGTACCAGGAATGCATGTCCTTTCTCACAGTAGCCCTTGTTGTACCGTATATGGCTCTTTTACATAGATGAAGCCAAACCTCAAAAATTCTTATTAATTCTTATTAAAGTGCTTGCAGTCAAGCCTGATTACCCAAATTTCATCCTCAATATCCACGTGGTAGAAGGACCATTCCCCCTAAATTGTTCTCTGACCTCCACGCGAATGTGCTCACATAGATTTACCTACACATGTAGATAAAATAAATAAACCTAACTTGGAATCCTATTAAAGCTGCTGGAGTGTTGCCCACCTGAAGTGCCAGCTACTCAGGAGACTGAACCCTGAGGACCTCTGAGTCCAGGGTTTCGAGACCAGCCTCGGCACTATAGCAAGACCCTGGCTCAAACAACTCAGATGCAACCAACCGAACTAAAGAAAGTGTTTAGTAAAAATAAGTCTTGGGGCTGTGGCTTAATTAGTAGAGTGCTTGCTTAGCACGCAAGAGGCCCTGAGCGCCATCCCCAGCTCTGCACAGAATCGAACGTGGTGCTTCAGGTCCGTAACAATATTTTGTCCGAAACAACAGTTTACCATCACACTTCGGGTGAGAAAACTGGATGGGATAGGCTCAGCCGCCGGCAGTGCAGAGCCTCCGCCGCGGGGACACAAGACCCCCCCAGCCTTCCGCACTTGGGAAGGGGCAGGGCCTGCTCCCCCGGAGGCGGGATCAATGTCCTCCCTCCTTCCTATTGGTGAGTCTCTTCTTGCGGGCGGGACCTATTGTCACAGGCTTTTCTGATTTGCTGTCCCTTTAGCCTGTAACCGGAAGTTCTATGACTCAACATGACGGCGCCCAGCGGTGACACTAGGCCGGCTAGGTTCCCGGGCCGGCCGCGTGAGTAGGTGGGTCGCGCGTGGGATGGGACAGTCTGGGTTTCAGGGCGCCCACTTCCAGGCCTGGTAGAGCCGTGGAGAACGACCGTCAGCTCGGCCTCAGGGTGAGGGCACCGTGACCTTTGGGGGGTGCAGGCTTGGGGACGTGTGAGAAAGGTTGCTCTGCACCTCTTGCTTCAGTGTCCGGTTTCGCAGGTGCGACAGTCGGCTCAGGCCACACAGCACGTCGGTGTTGGGCTCTTACCACGTACCAGGCACTGGTCCTGCTGGTGGAGATCCAGCAATGAGAAGAGCAGATTTTTTAAAACATTATTATCTAAGAGCGCCAATTATTGAACAAAACGGAACAGGCAGTTTTGTGATTTCAAATAGTGGTTGTTGAAAGCAGTGTGTTTTCCCCTGAAACAAGAGGCTTTATGTATCCCAACCTGGCCTCGAACTCTTGATCTTCCTCTTCCAGGCCTCTGATTACAGGCCTGCACCAAGATTGGAAGCTGTAGACACGGGGTAAAACAAGTTCAAAGCCTCTGAGACCAATAAACTTGTCTTGTTTCAGAAACAGTGTGGCTGGAACTACAAGGGATAGGGAGAGTTCAGCAGGTAGACTCCTTTTGATATTTATTTGAAATGTTTTAGTTATGGGGGGGCGCATGTGCTGTGGTCCACGGTGGAGGTCAGAGGACAGCTATGGAGTTTCATCCTTACACCTTATTCCAGTTCCAGAGATTGAACTCAGGTCATTAGACTTGCTTTGTTCCAGCAGCAAGAACCTTTCTGTCCTGGCTCTTATTTATTTATATTTTAGACAGGACCTTACTGTAGCTCAAGACTGCCATGGAACTCACTAATTATTACCAGCTGGTCTGGATGCAGTCCTCCTGCCTCAGACTCCACAGTGCTGGCTTTAGAGCCACAGCACTTGTCTCAAGTCTGGTTTGTTTTTTGAAGCAGAGTCCCACTATCTAGCCCAGGCTGGTCTGGAACTTGCTGTGTCTATGTAGCTCAGATTCACCTCAGACTCAGAGGTCTGCCTGCCTGTGTCTCCTGAGTGCTGGGATTACAGGTATGTGCCATAACACACCCAGCATTTTATGTGTTTATGTGTGGCTGCATGGATGTATGTTAGTTTAGTGTATGTTCATGTATGCACATGGGTACAGGAGGACACATGTCCTTGGATGTTGTCCACCTTGTGCTCTGAGACTAGGTCTTTCACTGGGACCTGTAACTCAGTAAGTAGGCTGGCTGGCCGCCGAGCTCAGGGACCTGCCTGTTTTTGCTTCCTTGATGCTGGGATTGCAAGGGCATGTCACCTCACCTGGCTTTTTATGTGGGTTCTAGGGATCAAACTCAGGTTCTTAGACTCTCAGGGCAAGTATTCATCAATAAAGCCTTCTTTCTAGCTCACTTAGTTACATTGTTAGATCTGTCTTTGCACTGGAGGGAAGTAACTGGCTGGGCGGGAGCGGTGGATAGGTATGCAGGAAAGCGGAGTGGACTGGTGTGGTGACCAGCAGAGCGGGTAGATTTGGAAATAGTATCCAGGACTGTTGGACAGATTGAATGAATCCGACTTTGTGGCCTTACTGGGAAGGGTGGTGTCGCTGGCTAACCTCCAGAGAAGCACATGTAGCAAAGGTATCCCATTCAGAGTTGGAGGTGGCTGGTTTGTACTAAAGCTATGTTTAGGCATGGAGGTGAAAACGTTAGGGAACCGTAAGCACAAGTTGTTACTGCCCTGACTAATACATATAGGAGCCATCTATGGCTGTCGCAAAGCAAATTCTCACACAGTAGGTCTGACAGTCAACATTTTATAGGTCCTGGAACACAATTTGCAAAGCAAAGGTTTAGATTCTTCTTACCTAACTGTATGCCAACCAAGTATCCTACCATGAGTCCACCATGAGCCCCTCACTGGGGATTCTAGGCAGGGGCTCTACCACTGAGCCACCCTTCAGCTCCTCACTGGGGATTCTAGGCAGGGCCTCTACCACTGAGAGTTCCCAGCAGCTCACTGGAAGAGTCTAGGCCAAGTCTGTACTACTGAATCACTGCCTGAGTCTAGTCCAGTTGTATTTCCTCAGACTACTATCTGCAGCTATCACCAGACGTTGGTCAGATATGCAAACATGTTGGCACCGCTAAGTGAATCTGCATGTTTTATGCTCCCAGAACATTTGTCTGCACCTTCAGTTTCGCAGACACTGTAAGACCCTGAATGCCAGGAAGAAAACCAAGGATGTTAACAAAGGGCTGTGAGGGAGGTGCCTTCACTGTCTGCTTCTTAGGAAAAATCAAGCAAGTCGACATTTTGAAGTTATTGGTGGCTTCTTCGAGGTGTTGAACACACCAATGTGGACTAGTGTTACTGTCCTGACTAGGGCAGCCATCAAGTGGAGAGGAAGGAGCCAGTGTGTGGACATGACTTCGGTGTAGCTTTGTGATAAAAGATCAGGAAGCTGGAGGGAGATTTGGGGCAATGATGGTAGATACTAGAGAAAAGGTTGTTTTTTCTTAAATAGGTTCTCACTATGTAGCCCTAGCTGGCCTGGAACTTGCTGAGATCTGCCTGCCCCTGCCTCCTGAATGCTGGGATTAAAGGTGCATTACCATGCCTGGCTCAAGTAGATGAAGGTTTTGTGTGTGTGTGTGTGTGTGTGTGTGTGTGTGTGGACATGTGTGTGCCAGTGGAGGTCAGAGAACAACTTGTTGGAGTCCTTTCCTTCCCCCTGGATTCCAGGGACTGAATTCCAGCAGTCAGACATGGCAGCAACTGCCTTTACCTGCTCAGCCATCTTGTAACTCCCAAGGTATTTTGTTTTGTTTTCGAGGCAGTTTTTATGCAGCGTAGGCTGGCTTCATACTTGTAATGTATACAAAGCTGATCCTCTTGCTTCAATGCTGTGATTACAGGTATGCCACCACACCTGCTGCACCCAGTGGTAGTAAGGGTGACCCAAACTCTTCCTAACATTGTTCTCCAAGGCCTAGGCACCATGACACAAAAACCCCACAGGTACACTAAGAAAACTGCAAGCCCGTACCTCGGAATATCGCCTAAAGTTCTTTTTTTTAAAATTTTTTTAAAGATTTATTTATTGTGTATACAACATTCTGCCTCCATGTATGCCC
>LOJH01004121.1:37108-48995 GCA_001685095.1 Ellobius talpinus | reverse complement strand
GGTGGAAAATTTTTTAATAACAATAAAAAAGTGTCTGAAATAAAAAAAAACATGTTTGAGCAAGGGATTTAAACATGCCTACTGTGCAGGCCTTTTCCAATACTATTAATTGATAATACTACCATTTGTTCTCACTTTTATTGTCCAGTCCTTAACTCTAATGTTTCATGAATACAACATATTAAAAACATAAGGAATAAAGACAAATATCTAGCGATGTCACAAAACCACAGTCATTCACGTGCAATATGAACTTTTGGAATTTGGGAAATATCCCCATCAGGGAAGATAAATCCACACATTTTATGCAACTTAGAACTTCAGGTTTTTTTATTTTTAAATTAATCTTTATTATTTCTTTCAAAACCAGCTTAGAAAGAACATCTCAGTGATTTGAGACATGGATCATTTCCTCTTGGCTTAAATTGGGAGTCAATGTCATGTATATGTCATTTGAAGTAACATTTCTTGATTTTCATGAATATAAGACACTAATTCTTTTTTTCTTCTGTTTTAAGTGGCACAGAACATTGCAAAATATCTGACTCTTAAATTGGCCCTTACCGGTGTCATTCTGAATAAGTCACCCCATGACATTGAACAGTAAGTCACAGATCACAGTCATGGAGTGACTGTTTCCCAGAACACAATGCAGAGTGGGCACCTGGTGCAATGGCACTTACAAGAGAGATATAATGTGGTTCTATGTGTTTACATAGCTGTCCACATAAAGAAAGACACATGGACTGTTCATTACTGGGTTGGAGCCACAAGAGAGATGTCTGGTCTTTTCCGTGTGTGGCGCTATCTTTGTTCTTCGATTTCAGATAATTGCCTCTGCATGCAAGTCAACAAGGTAGATGTATTTGAAAGGAAACTTTTATAACTCGGCATCCGACAAAGAACAGACCCCTGGTGACTTCTGCTTACTCTGGTTTTCTTGTCTACACACCTGGGAGATCAACAACGAACTTTCTCAGGAGTTCAAAGCCTGATTGTGAAGTCTTTGCCAAAAACCCAAGACAAAGAGAGATCAGGGAGGATACACAGGTTCTTCTGGAAGGTCAGCAGCTCACACTCCTGCATGGGCACCTGCCCTGTTGCTACCCATGAATCTCCCTCCCATCCCTCATGGTCAGTGCCCTTCTTCAGCATTGTGTTGAGGTTTAGCTTTGGAGAAAACAAAACAAAACAACAACAAGAAAAAAAACAGGTCCCAAGGTTCTTCCTATTCAGTCTTCTGGATCAGGGCCAAGAAGTACAACTTTCCAGGAACAGTGAGCTGGGTCTGGCTTTTTCTCACTATTCCTAAGAGCCCTTCAGGGCTGTACAATGTCCCATGGTGCATTCCTGGCCCATTACTCTCAGACTTGCAACGTGAGTAAAGGCACGGAAAGCTAAACAAGGAAACAAAATCACCTGACTTTCCTCCAAATGCTTCCCAAAACTTCCCTGGATTCTGCAAACACTCAAACTGCTTGCTCAGCTATATGGGGTCACCTTGCAGCAAAAACTAGTGGCTTACACTCAAAGACACGGTGTCTGGGGGAGGGCAGGGTTTTGTGGGCTGGGGGGCATTTGTGGTTGCTGTAGTTGCAGAACTTGCTAGAGGCCTTTCTATGCCGACAGGCATACACACATGTCCAGACATGCATATTGTATGCCTTAAATGCTTGTAGTTCAGGCCATCTGTGGTGGTGAACATCTATCCTTCCCGACCTCAGAAGGTCACAGTGGACTGCACACTGAGTGCCATAGACAACCTGGGCTGTATCACGAAGCCATATTTTAAACAAAATAAAGCAAAGCACAAATAATTTTATAAAGTTCAATTACATCTCAAAATGACTGTTAAAAGATGTTTTGAAACAAAAAGGTGGTATGTGATTGTGTTAAAAATTCAAAGGCCGAGGGGCTACAGATGTAGCTCATTTGGTTGTTTGCCTAGGATGCATGAAAACCTGGGTTCCGTCTCCTGTATCTCATACAACCGGTTGTGGTGGTACACACATGAAATCCCAGTACAGGCAGGAGGATCACAAGTTCAAAGTCATCCTGAGTTACATAGGGAGTTTGAGGCCAGCCTAAGCTACATGAGATGTCTTGTCTCCCCTCTCCCCAGATTAAGAGTTTTTGAAAGGAATCTATAGTAAGCCTGTCAGCCCTTGTTATCACTTATGGGGACTTTAAGATAGATGTTCTCTATCACATATAGTGTCTGTGTCTAACTGGACCCACAGAAAGAGGTTCTCATTGCTGAGAATATGTTAGTTAGTTCTAAAGAGACCAAATATTTAGGTAGCAAAGCTGGCTAGTTGGTCTCTGGAGGCTGCAGGATGCGGCTGAGCAGGAGAATGCTTGTCAACCAGGAGACCCTGGGTTTTATCCACAGCACTGCTAATGTAAGAGAGAAAGGGGGGGTGTAAAAAAAAGAGCTTGCAGCTAGTCTCTGGATACAAATTAGTTCAGTCTTTCCTAAAATATAGCCCTGCTTTCAGACATGAGCTCAGCCCTAGGTCCCTTGCTCCAAGAGGAAGAAGAATGAATGAAATCAGACCCCTTACCCCTGAGGCTCCTTTGAGCTCCTCTGAGTGATCATTTCTGAATAGTCAAAGGGCATCAGAACTTGAGAGCCTGACACGGAAAGGAAAGTTTTAAGAGACTAATTTCATCTCCCGGGGTACTAGGAAAGCTAGATTGATGAGCCTGAAATTTCCGGTCCAGAGGGCAGTCTTGAGGATCACGAAAGGCATCCAGAGAAAAGGGATGGGCACCCAGACAGGCCGTGTGGATGCAGGACTGTGTCCAGGAAGACCATTAAAAGCGAGTGATTTAAATGCACGGGAGACACAGTGAACTGACAGTTCAAACTAAGAAGTTGACAACCCCCATCCCTCTCTGAACTGTTTAAGACCTCGCTTTTAGCTCTTCCCTGTTTGCCTTTTCTCTGACTTTCCCTCTGGAAATTGACAGACCTGCAGACAGTCAGTACTTCCCTGTGATGGCATGCACACAGACATATGTCACTAGGGTATCATCTCACTGAGCCCAAAGCATCAGAGCCCAAGATGGAGACCATTAGGAAGTGCTGGAAAGGAATCGTTTAGATCACACACACACACACACACACACACACACACACACACACACAAACCACACTCACACTTACATATATACATGCACACAAACGTGTGTGAGGGTATGTATGCACATGTCTACATGCTTGTGCATACATGTGGAGGCCAGAGGTATAGAATACCCTTCTCCCTGTACCCCTTTCTTCCTTTCGAGACAAGGCGTGACTATTTAGAGTAGGCTGGCTTTGAACTTGCCATCTTCCTGCCTCCACTCCCTGAGTGCTAAAAATTATACCTGGTAAAAACAGGATTTTGGGGTGGCAAAACACAAAAAAGCAGAGTGGCCTGCTCAGAGCCACCTAGGTGGCTCTTAAGAGAACTGAGGTAGGATATACGTCTCCCCGGAGCCAGATTGCCATTTCCTGGAGGGTTATTACATCAAGTCCTATTCCTGAGGCATTAAGAAGTTGTGGGTCCCCGAGGGAATTCTGGGTCTGCAGTATGGAGGGCTTTAAATGGTTAAGAGCATGTGGAGGCAGGCAGGCATCTGGAGATTTTTACTGTAGGTCTCCTTGGCAGCGTCTTACAGGGTAAAGGTACCACGTCTCAGGTGGGAAAAAAGGGTAAAGCATATTTCACTTCCCGATGCAGATCATCGCTGCAGGGCATTTTTTTTGGGGGGGTGAAAGTTCAGGGAAAATGCTTCCACAGGGAGTTTATGTTTGAGAGGAGCACCGAAAATCAAAAATGCAAGTTAAAACCAATTATCTGCCCCCTTTCTCCCTTCTTTAATATGGTCATAAATCTGGAAGGAAATTTCGCACAATGCACAGCACAGGCGAAGCTCAGAGTCACAGTTTCCTCTGTGACCAAGAAGTCAAGGATTTCAGCCAAGCCTCTGGCCGTGTTTACTGACCCTGATTCTAACTTTCCAATATTCCGAGTCAGCAGGTGGCAATGTGTAACAGTTACAAAGAGTCACAGGGCCAAGTTTTTAGCCACCTTATGTAGGATAACATGTCAGTGTGAATGGGAACCTTCCAGGTTCTTATCCACTGGAACAATGCTTCACCCAAGGTCCAACTCACCTCTCCATTCTGACCAATAGGTCCCCAGGTGCTCCACCTCTGATAGCCAATCTTGAATCTCAATAAGGAAATAGAAGACCAGGGAAGGTGGTGTATCATTGTAATCCTGGTCCTGGAAAAGCAGAGACAAGGGGATCTCTGGCTCTTACTGAACAGCCAGCCTAGCTTACTTGGTGAATCCTCGGCCAGCCAGAGACCCTGTCTCAAAAATACAAGGTGGATAGCAACCGAGCAATGATATTTAAGGTTGTCTGGTGTGCGCACGCATACACACACACACACACACACACACACACACACACACGGAGAAGGGGAGACAGATTGACAGAGAGAGGACAGATAGTTTTGCACACCTGTAATTCCAGCCTTAAGGAGGACAAGGCAGGAGAATTCTGAGTTTGTGACCATCTTGACTACATGGTAAAATCCTATCTCAAAATCTGAATTATCCTCTTCTTGTGAAACATACGTACCTCCCTTTAGAGGACCGCAGAGGGTCCTCTGTGCCTTCTACCCTGTCCCTCATGTTCTTCCTTCTGTTTCCTGTTCTTACAGTGTCATAGCTGTTGAGAATCTGGGGGTCTCCATGGCAACCTGCTCGGGGAATGTTTTGAAAGTGATGGAGAGATACAGCAGGCAGAGAGGTTCTGGGAAAGACAGGGCAGCCCTTTTCTGCTCTCACTTGGGAAAGGCTCCGAGCTATCACACACCATGCACGGGTGGCCGATTTAATAACCTTATCTCTTTGCTGTTCCACCTCTCGGTTCACAGCGCTGTTTCCTTTCTAAATGGTTCTCTATATATCTGACTTGACTGACATTTCACTCTCTAGACTGCAGGCTCCCGGGAGAGGGGGACAGTGACTGTTTCCCTTTAGCACAGGGTCTAAGGCACTGACCGTAACCATGACATTGAAGAAAAGGCATCTGATGACTAACGTAGCTTTAGGGCTGGGCTGGGCTGGGCTGGGTGGGAAGAATCGCCATTTCCAGAGACATTTTGGGGAGGCCACCACTTATTTAGTAACTCATGTGGATGTAAGCCTAAGCTGTTTGTAAGGAAATAACTTTTGAATGAGCCTCTTCTGTGTCAAAGCTCAGCCAACGGGATTCCTGCCACACACACAGTGCTGCCAAAAGGAATTCCTGGTGTAGCTGTAAAGTTCTTGGGTTTTGGTGGTGGCACAGTCAATTTGGCCTTGGATGCAGTTGGCATCCTGGTCCCTTTGTTCTGTGAGCTCTCAGAGCCTGATGGCTTAGGCATATGGGATTTCTGGATTTCCACATGGTTATGTCAAAGAAAGCCAGTCCAAACTAACTCAGGGTTCTTTGAGTCCCAGGCATATAGGCATATAGGCTTGCTGCGTGTGGCCACAGAAGAGAAGAGAGACTTGGGAGTCATCAGCTGCCTCTTACAGTGGCTGTGACAGAGTGCTGGAGGGGGCGATGACTCAGGTCTGAGCAGGCAAGGGATAAACCCAGCTAAGGTTTTGTTTGCTCTGGATACATGGGGTGTGAAGGCAACTGCAGCCTTCCGAGCCAGAATGGAGAAGCCCATCCCTGCGAAATGCTGCTTCCACACAGAAGTAGATGGCTCATTCCAGACAGCAAACCAATGTGTCCCTATAAAAACGATGGGAAGGAGCTGTAGCACTGCCAAGGACATGCTGGTAGGTATCTTCAAGACTGCTGTGCTCTGGGCTCCCAGCTGTTTTCCAATATGTGATTATTGTTTATTCTTACATGTTAAAAAATAAAATAAATCCTAAGACTCAAAGAGGTCATGGTCATGGTTATGGGCTGAAGTGAGCCCTCTCTAAACTCACTGTCTCTTAAAAATACTTTCATTTTAAAATTACGTGTGTGTATCTCTTTGTGGGTATGTACATGTGAGTGCAGGGGCCTAAGGAGCCCATAAGATGTCACTGTACCCCTTGGAGCTGGAGTCATAGGTGATTGATTGTAAGTGCCCAATGTGGGTGCTGGGAACTGAACTTGGATTCTAGGCCACCTCAAATTCACAGTTATCATCCCAATCATGGTTCCTTGGAAAGCAACTAGATTTTGAAATTACCTTTAAGAGGTACTTAAATGAGATTATGGGGTGGAGTACTCATCCAATAGGATCAGTGTCAAAAAGAAAGAAGGACGAGGAGGAGGAGGAGGAAGAAAAAGGAAAGAGTAGAAGAAAGGAAGAAGGAAGGAGAAAGAAGGAGCAGGAAGAAGGAAAAAGGAAGAAGGAAGAGGAAGAGGAAAAAGGGAGAAGGAAGAGGAAGAAGAAAGAGGAAGAAGGAAGAGGAAGAAGAAAGAGGAAGAAGGAAGAAGAAGGAGAAAGAAAGAAGAGGAAAAAGGAAGAAAAGGAAGACGAAGGAGGAAGGAGAAAGAGGAAGAGGAAGAAGAGGAAGAAAGTGAAATGATAGGGAGAAGACATCAGGGATGCTGGCTGGTACAGAACTTGCCAACCATGTAGCTTTACAATTTTTAATCCTTTTAACACAACAGTCTGTGACCCACTCCCCTGCACTGCCTCTACCTCTAAGCCATGCAAACAAGTTCCAGAAAAGCAGACAGCTTGCAGTCTCCTGTGTGAGACTCTTATAGGCCAAGTACACCTCTAATCCTGATGCTCTGGGCCTTCATGTGTTAGGTTCTGGATGGCTTGAGCCAACTCCCACACTGACTGAGCAACACTACTGTTGTTCCTTTACAAACATTCTTTGAGAACTGCTTGTTTCAAACAAATGCATTCATTCCACTTCCCTGTGGATATGAAGACATGAACCACTACAGTCTGTGTGGGAAGATGGAACAGACTTGGGGACCATCTGGGAAGCTTCTCCATCAATGAAGAGTCCTTTCCCTGCTGTTGCAAGAGGAGATGATATGTGGGATAGCTGGGGCTGGCTGCCTTGTGACAATACACTCATTCCTGTTGGCAAGGACATAGGCTAAGGACCACAGGGTGTACATAGAATCAACTTCACCCATTATCACTGAGTCAAAAGTCAGACTGAATAGGAGGACAACCATTTTTATCTTATTCAAGAGCACAGTTTAGGATCTGGAGAGAGGACTCTGTGGCTAAGAATATTTGTTGCTCCTCTAGAGGACCTGCGTTTGGTTCCCAGGACCCACAACAAGTAGCTTACAACCTCCCGTAACTCTCACCCCAGGGGCATTGGATACCTCTCACTTCCTTGGGTCCTGCACACATACCCACACACAGTTGCACAGATGCTGACACACATGTGGCTAAAATACAAATAAAAGCTTTAAGAAAAGAGTAGAGTTTGGAGAGATAAGTGTTGGTGAACTAAGAGTACATAGGACATCACTGCTTTACTTCATGTATGTATATATGTATGTGTATTTATATCTAGGTATATATATATTTGTGTGCTATACGCATGTGTCCTTGTGTATACATGTGAGTACTGTGATAGTGTCAATGTGTTCATGTGGGTATAAGCACATGGATGTGAGTATGTGTATGTTATTGGTCTGCACAAGTGTTTAGATGAGTATGTGCAATTGATAGACCCAATAATACTGAAGGTATTTCAGTATCAAGATATGCATTAATTTATAGGTCAACTGATTCATATCTAGAGGGGAATGAAGAGCAACAATTTCCCCATGCTATGTGACTCTGTGGTAACATGTGGTGCAATGGAATGAGGCTCCCAGGTGTTCTGGAGGGTCACTGCAGGTCTCAATGGCCCCAGCATGAAATATGGAGATATTAGTCTTTTTGCTATTCTCTAAACCACTGACACTGTTGAGCAGAAGGAAGGTCAGAGTGGAGGAATGCTTATACAGATTTTTGATAAACCCAACGTATGGCCCTGTTTATTACAGCAATATATCTTACAATCCATCAACAAGTTAAGACTGAACGGTCACGATACTGGTCTATTACCACACTCAAAGGACTCCACATGGAATTTTAAAACGGCTTTCCCTAAAAGGGAAAAAAAATCCCTAATCAGTGTGCATTGGCCCCGAAGCATTCTTTAGGGGAATAGGGTTCTCCAGGGAATCCTGGGAGGTTGCTATCATTCCAGCAGCCTTCTCAGTCACACAGGACTCTGAGCCTTGCAGCGGAGCAGAATGTGTTCGAATGCCCCAAGACACTAGTCCCACTGTGCACTGTAAAACGTGGGTCAGGCGACTGCAACCTCTATGAAAGGTACACAGGCCTCCTGGGAAATAGCAGTTAATACAGGGCCTTGAACTTGTGGTAACCCGAGTCTGAGTCACAGGCTGAGAAATCCAATCACGGCCTTGCTTATAAGGAAGAGAATGTGCCTTCCGTTTTTAACTTTCCCACAGAGCATAGCCAGTATTATCCAGGCAGATAGGCTTGTTCTTCCCCATCAGTTAACATGAAGTACTCAGGATGGGTCATTTATAAAGTATTGTCATGGCAAATGTCAAGCTTATTTCCCCCTATTTATCCTCGAGAAGGAGGAGCAATTAGGTTCAACATCATTGGAACACAAAACCTAATCCAGTCCTCCAGATGGTTATCTAGATCCTGCACAAATACATGGACATAAATTTCCCTTACCATCGTATGACCTTGTTATGTGAGTTATATGTGACATTGGGAAGATGAGCAGTAGTGACCAGTACCTGTAAACAGATCAGGTAATTATGTCAGGCA
This sequence comes from Ellobius talpinus, assembly GCA_001685095.1. Taxonomy (NCBI): domain Eukaryota; kingdom Metazoa; phylum Chordata; class Mammalia; order Rodentia; family Cricetidae; genus Ellobius; species Ellobius talpinus. The sequence goes on along the minus strand of LOJH01004121.1, from coordinate 40,165 downwards.
ATTAAAGTGTATTTGGATGGACCATCAGCCCATTACTTGATCAGTGACCGTAGCTGAACACTACAAATATGCCTTTAAGTTTTGAGCATGGTCACATGAAAGACAAATTAATTAGAAATAACACTCCTACAAACGATGTAACAGTCCATTGTCTTCCACATACCCTTCCCCAAAGCCAAGGCTAACATTCCCATTTTACAGACGAGGCAGCAAAGGTAAATAATTGCCAAGGTTATCATAGCTACCAAGTGGCCCAGTATAAGCTTTGGGTTCCCCCTGAGAGATGTTTGCCAGGTGCCAGGGGGTTCTCCAGGGCATGGCACATGCTCAGATTTGTTCACACATAGTCAGAAGTGTACGAAACACAAATTAGCACTGAGTTACTAATAGAATTAAAGGAGCTAGAAGCTAATATTCCAGTTTACAGAGGAAGATACTGAAGCCCCAAGAGGCTATCCAACTGGTCAATGTCATCGAGTTACTAAGTGCCAGACTCAGGCTTAAACAGGCTTGGTCTCAGTGTTCTGGAGCCTGTTTCTTACTCTGCAGCCAGTAGGCATGGCTTTGAGTTGGCTCTATACCGTTGCCAGCTGTGAAACTCTGGATAAGTTATACAAGCTCTCTGTGTCCTGATTTTCTTATCTGATTCATGGGAACACTAACAATCACCTATGTTGTAGAGTGAAGGGACTGATTGGATGCTCCAGCAATATACTGAGCTCTTAGAATAGAACCAGGTACAGAAATAGATGTTAGCTAACTAAATTAGCTAATATAATGATAAGTCAATGACATACCATTTCCCAAAACATTTGAAAAATTTCTTGTGCAATTAAAAATCAATTTGCACTGAACTATGTATGAATGCATATATTTGCATAAAGGACACTTGAATTTTCTATTATCTTGTATCTAAGTAGAATAATCATTTCTAATTCCTGGGTTAGTCTCTGTTAAGAGTCTACTAGTGACAAGGGACAAATTTGTGGGGTTAAACCTCTATTTATGGAATATCCAGAAAAGGACTTTGTAGCTGAAAGAAATTTTAGAACCACTGGACTAAGACTCTGGAAAGGTCCTGTGGTTATCTTTGCTCATAATTACAAATCCAATTCATTGCAGTTAGAAATCTCCAGCAGCAACTGTGATGCTACAGCACAGCCCTTGCTTTACCTGCTTGATATCCCACCTATGGTTAACATGGAATGGGCTAGATTTTGGAGGGACTTGAGAAGCAAAAGAGAAATTCAAATAAGATGAGCTACTGAGTAGCTTTGGAGTAGAGACAGGTCACAGAGCTTCTGGAAAATGCTGTGTAAGACACACTGGTGGTGACACAGGGCAGGACGCAAGTACTACTTCAGAACTCCATGCATACTTGTCACAGAAAGCCTGTAGAGCAGTGTGTCTACAGTCACAGAAAGCCTGTAGAGCAGTGTGTCTACAGCCACAGAAAGCCTGTAGAGCAGTGTGTCTACAGCCACAGAAAGCCTGTAGAGCAGTGTGTCTACAGCGGGGTGTCCTCTGCTGAAGAGCGGGAAGGCCAAGCTCTTATGAAGGGGATATACTTTAAGGTATAGGGACGAGGGAGATATTTAATCAATGAATCATGGGTGTAGGCACTTGGTTGACTACAGACTCAGGAGCTCAAACTCCGAGCAGATGTAGGAGATGCCACCTAGATCTGACAAGGAGGGTCTAAGTACTGGGACTGAGTGTGCAGCTGGCCACACCACACATATGAGCTGTCATTGAGATCTGCAAGGATCTGGAGGTATGTGATGGGGGCTAGGTAGGATGTGAAGTCCATCCGTACAGCTGGGATGGTTTAGTCCTCAGCTCTGTGCTGAGTTTGAAGTGGGAAAGCAGTAGGTTAAGGGTTGAGTGATTGCACAAGAGGGAGTGCTGAGATCCACTTCCTGTTCTGTCCTCTGTCACCTCTCACAGTTGAGGATGCTGCCCCCCTCATCAGACTTCCATGTCACCTTGTGCAGGGTGTATGTGATGAGCCCCAGAGAAGTGAGCACATCTGCTTCCACATGCTCCAAGGGTCCTTCCTTACCAGAGAGGACAGGATTCATGGGTAGAAATGCAGGAAAAAGGAGAACTGCCCCCACCACCCTGGAGTATGCAGTGACAAATAAGCCCATTTTCATGACAAGAAGCAGCCACCAAACTTGTAATTTTGAATGAGAATGGCCCCATAGGCTCATATATTTGAATGATTAGTCCCCAACTGGTGAAGGATTAGTAGGTGAGGCCTGTTGCAGTGGTTGTGACCTTGTTGGAGGAGGTGTGTCACTGGGGATGGGCTCTGAAGTTTCAAAAATCCCATACCAGCTCCCCCCNCGATCTGCTGCCTGTGGGTCAGGATGTAAGGCTCTCAGCTACTATTCCAGTGCCATGCCTGTCTGCTTCCTGTCATGATGGTCATGGACTAACCCTCTAAGATTATAAACAACCCCCCAATTAAATGCTTTATAAGAGTTGCCTTGGTCATGGTGTTTCTTCAGAGCAATAGAGCAGCAACTAACATGGCAAGACATGGTCTAAACAATCATTTCTCATGTCTAGACATGGACTCTTACCCCAAAGGGAAGGGAAGTTGGATCACCATAACACATGCAGAACAGACATTGACCTTGTGAGCTAGTATCTCAATGGGACAATGCACCAAAACCAGTTTGAGAGTTAACATACAAGCCAGCACCAACCCTGGCTGTGCTAACCTCTGGGTTCCTTCCTGTCACTCAATCTCTCCATGAAGACCAGCTTCTCCTCTCCATCTCCAAACCTTCCTTAAAAGGTGTGCACAGGTGTGTGTGTGTGTGTGTGTCTCTATATGTGTGTGTTTCATTTGTTTCTTCTATCAGCAAGGTTATTCACATTCTACTGAACTGTGCTGTGGGGCTGTGGGCTTAGCTTGTCTCGCTCATCTACTCCCTTCTCCTTAGCAAGGAACACATAACGTTCACAGGCCTCACGTGAGGGTCCTTTTGTCTCCTCTTTTTTTTAAATATTTATTTATTTATTATGTATACAATATTCTGTCTGTGT
>LOJH01004121.1:14285-30250 GCA_001685095.1 Ellobius talpinus | reverse complement strand
ATATATCAGTTTGGGGGGTGGGAATACATTGATTTCTCATCTCAGTTTCTCAAAATGTTTGCCATTGATGGAGACAGCAACCCAAGCCATGGGGTGAAAGGGAGACTGTTAGCCCTCAGGGAACAGCCAGAGAACAGAGGTGTTTTTCCTTTCTTTAGGCACAATGAAAGCTTAATTTGAAAAGAAGGAACTCTTTCCTCTCTGAGGGAGACTGCATGGGTTTAGTGACACAGGAGTTATTTAGGTTACAATTCTGTTAGCTCCTTCCAAACAGAGAAAATAGTTAATGGTAGCTGCGGAAGTGCCTTTTCTAGAAGTTCTTAACAATAGGTTATATATACATCTGGCCTTGAACACCAGAGGCATGATGTACATAGAAATAGAACGAGCAAAGATAGCATACACACGAAATGCCTTGGCGTGTCCTCGCCATTGTTACACAGGTCTGGCTAGACAGAGACATAAAACAGCAGACAATCCCTTTTGTCCATCACCAAATCTACCTTTGCAGCACATTCAATAATCACGGAAGAAACCAGAAAAGTGGCCCCAGAGGGACATACCTGTACTAGGAGCTCCAGCTTCCTGTCATCAAGGAGATGTACTTGACATCGACGGCCCTCCGTCATCTGTGGGAGAAGACAAACAGTGGTCACGGGGAATCAAGGAGTCAGACGAAGTTCTTGAAGGTCTGTGGGCTGAATTCCACCTGGCACCATCCCGTGGCTGAGGCTTCCCTCACTGGGAGTTGGCCATGTAAGGCCAAGACCTGGCTGGACTATCGGTCATTCCAGAAAACATTTATGGAGTCCTTTCTGGTGAACCAGTTGGTATGATGGAGTTTGTTAGACAATGGCACACAGATGGTATCTGGGCCTTCAGGTGTTTCTAACCCATGGAGCAGATGTAAAATGAATCAGCAGCACATCTTTAAAATACTGCTGGATGGCGCTGTGATTCAGCCATTATCCACTCCTTAATATCTGTCACCATGAACAGAAGGCAAAGCTTGGGATCCTCCATCTTCAATTCATTGTCTCCCTTGAGGCCTAGCCTAACTGGCAAACCCTAGGCCAGAGAGACTGTCTCAAGAAACAAGATGTTAAGGAATATCACCAGAGGTTGACATTTGGTCTCCACATGGGTATATATGTATATGTGTACTTGCACACACTTGTGTAACACAAACACATCCACACCCACAGACACACACAAAGTATAGATGATGGTAAGGCATAGTAAGAGTTAGGATTTATAGACTTTGATTATTACCTTTATTTTAAGAGAATAATCAGTTTAGTTTAATTATCAAATTTTAATTTTGATAATGGCTAGATTTTACACATAGTATCTCAAAATTCTGTATAAAAAAATGGCAGTTGGATTTTACTAGCTGGATCCAGTACCATTGAGGTTCAATGATCTGTAGGCCCCTTCCAGCTCAGTATCTTACACGGCTCTACAGCAGCAGTTCTAAACCTGTGGGTTATGACCCTTTTGGGGGATAGAATGACCCTTACACACATGTCACATATCAGATACCATACATACCGGATATTTATGTTATGATTCATAACAGTAGCAAAATTACAGTTATGAAATGACAACAAAAACAATTTTATGGCTTGGAGTCAGCACAGCATGAGGAAGGGTATTAAAGAGCTGCAGATTAGGAAGGTTGAGAAGCACTGCTCTACAGGCTCTCTAAGGACTGCTCTTTACCCCAGTGACCAGCTACAGCTACGTTAAGCACATGGAAGGATGCACTCAAGGAGACCCTAGCCTTATCACTCTTTATCAAAGTCCTTGTTCAGGGAAGACAGAAAAGACACCACACCTTCTTCCCATGAATTATTCCACCAACAAGTCTAAAGCTGTCCTGGAATCCCATGAGAAAATACCCTCTCTTTTTCTTTCTTCCTTTCATCACTTCAGATTTCTCCAGTTGGGATGCTAAGTCAGACTGCTGTTTGGTCGCCTAATCGCCTAATGGCCAAGGCTCTTCATTCTGAGTGCTATCAATGACTCAGCAGACAAGTTTTACATAACTCAGATACCAACAAAGGGATTAAAACAGATTTAAAGTGGGGGAAACTTCAGCCTCTAGGCCTGCTATTTTGCAAATACGAACTCAGTAAGGTAGCCTCAGGCATGATATGGCTCTATGAGAAGTCCTCTTCTGACATTTGAGTCTTAGGTGACTCCAGCAACTCCATTAGCCTTGACCATAGAGACATGCCAGGCTGAAGTTATTTAAAAACAACAAAAACCCCATCTTTATTTCAATCAGTTGCTTTTTGAGTTGAATGAAAGTCATTACAACTTTAAATTAGATTGAAATCTATGCTGTTATGCCAACATTTAGAATTGATTTTTTCATCCACAAAAGTCACATCAGAAATGCTAACTTCCAGTAATAACAGGGCACTTAACAGTCACGGCATAGTGGCTTTGGATATGATTTTAGAACTACAGTCATCCAGCTCTCATTAGCATCATTGTGTATGAGTGCACCCTAGGAAGGAATGTGGTACAACCATCTTGCATTCTACTTTGAAGTTCTTTAAAAACAAAGAAAACATTCATCACAGGCCTGAGAAGGTGACCTATGCCCGTAATTCCAGCAGTTCAGTGGTGGAGGGAAGTAAATCAGGAGTTTAAGGCCATTCTAGGTTATGTAGTGATATGTAATGATACTGAGGCCAGCCTAGGGTACATGAGACCCACTCTCAAATAAAAATAAAGCAAAACAGAACAAATAAAAATAAATAGATCAGGAAGTTTAAAGTCATCTTTGGCCCTATATCAAGTTCTGTGCCAGCCTGTGGTATATAACAGCCTATCTCAAAAGTGAAGAGGGCAAGAGAGATTTTGCAGAGGAAATGCTGTTTGGCCTTTCCACCTCTCCAACATTAAGTTTAGCTTTATTCCATGGTAAAAGTCTAAACATATACACAAGATTTTGGGTATTTAATAACATCCTAATAAATTTTATGAAAACAAATTGGTACCTGAAAGACATCACTGTAGCAAATATAGCTGGCTTTTGTTTTGAGAAAGGGTCTCACTGTGTAGCCCAAGCTGGCATGAAGCTTGTTATATAGATCAGGCTGGCCTATAACTCAGAGAGAGTCTGCCTCTGCCGAATTTGGATTAAAGGCATGTGCCACCCAGTTATAAAAAGGAAGAAGGCTGTCACTTGATCAAAATATACCATTGCACATAAGGTTCAGACTTATAAGTTTACCTCTCAGATGTCTTCATCTGAAAAATAAAATTACCACTAAAATTAAATATCATTGTTTTATCTTCTCGCTACGTTGAATGACTATATATTGAGATGTTGACATATTATTTATTGCAAGTGTGCTCCACGCCTCCCTTGCAGAAAGCAAAATAACCCCACCAAAGTTGGCGCTGAGAGGAGTTGGAACAGAGCCCTTTGAGTCATGATGGAAGGCACAGCTCTCCTCTGAGGGCACCACTGTGGTTCATGTCTCAAAAGGGCACCTGTTCATTGTCTCCTTCTCAAGTAAGATGGGAGCACCCAGTTTTCATCATCAGTTCAAAGCAGGCTCACCCTTGTGGGTGCACACAAAGAGCAGACATCTGTAGTATTGTTTGGCTTGCTAGGCACCCAGAAATTTTTTCTCAGTCATCACAAATACTGCCCCCCGACCCCGTTCTGCTTACAGCTGCACAGGCACAATGGGAACCCTGGCAATCACCCTCAGAGGAAACCCTCTGGAGAGCGAGGCTGAGTGTAGATGTCAGCTGGCTCCGGTTCTAACCATAAATCACTTTGCTGCCTACACCTTCTATAGTAATGTGGGCATGCCAAGTACTCTGTCATTTTTAGGCATACTTGAAGAAGTGTTATTTTGAAAGTGAGGCGTCCAACGTTGCTGTTAGGACACACGTGAACTCATGAAGACCAGACTCATGAACAAGGAAAGGTAATATAGTCAGACAGGAAATGATCTGTGTATGATAAAGTTGCCAATAAAACCGTCCTGCACGGGGGCAGGGATCAGGAGAATAGCGGAGATATATGAGGACATAGGAGGTGGAAAGCTTCTGGCTTAGGGGTGGGGCCTCTCCACCTGCCCCAGCTGTGTTCTGTACACATTTAACAACTTTTTTTTTTTAAAAAAAAATAACAACAGCAAAACAATGACACAATGAAATGCATTACTTTGTATGCTAACCTGAAAGTATCAATTAAAAAAACAGGTAAAAGGTGGTTCAAAAAGGAGAAGGTGTTGTTAGAGATTAGCCACACGAAATAGGGCAGACAAGACTGCTCCTCAGCCAACAAATTTCAGTTTAATACTGCCTATTTTAACACAAACCCAAGTACTTTAGAGGGCTGGGGAGATGGCTGTTTATAAAGTGCTTGCCTTGCAAATATAAGGGACTGAGTTCCATCCCCAGAACCCATGAGAAAGAGGCCATTAAAAAGCCCTTCCGATGACCTCCCAGGACTTAGGGGAGATAGTTCTCACCCAATAGTCGCACAGATGAGCCTGATTAAATGGGTCACAAAACAAAACCCAAGGTCATAAATCTGGGAAAGGGATTGGTGGGATGGTGGGTGGGTTGATAGGGATGGGAGGAGACAAAGGGGTGAAAAGTCATCAGAGTGCATTCTAGGCATGTATGAAATTGCCAGATAACAAAATTAACCAACAGGGAAGAAAAAAAAAACAAAAAAAACAAACCCTGGGCATGATGGTGTGAGTTTGTAATCTGAGTACTGGGGAACCAGGAGGATCCCTGGGGCTTGTGCCACCTCCTTGGCAAATTCCAGGCCAGTGAGAGACCCTGTCTTAAAAACACAAGATAGACAGTGCCCAAGGAAGGACACCTGGGGTTGCCCTCTGGCCTCCACATGGACAGGCACACCACTCCAGACAAACATACTTGTACACAATGTATGTACAAGTGCACATGTGCACACATAAAAGTAATTTACAAATCGCAAATGGAGTTGCCTTTTTGGCCATAGTATACAAGACTGGATGTTGAGACACCTCCTCTCCCTATAGACAGAAAAAACATGAGTGACCGGAAGTGACTCCTAGGAGGCATAGTCTTGAAGGGGCTGGGGTTACACCTGTGTTTGGAAGCAACTATCCACAACAGCGTAGCATCATGGTGACAATGGGTGGGGCTACCGTTCGAATGTGACCCTGGAATCTCCTCTGGGATATGACTAAAAAACAGCCAACAGCCCAAATCACTTTCTAAAGACAACCCTTTTAATGGTGATTTCAAGGCATTTTACAGGGAGAAGATCAGGGTCCCTGGCTTGTGCAACGGATTTCCTTCTTCTGGTTGGGGTTCAGATTTGAGATGGTCCTAGATGGCATCTCTGCAAACATTCTCCTTCCCATACCATGCAGTGATACAGAAGGAAATGGAATTGAAGTTTAAAAGCCTTTCTTAGAGAGTGTAGTTACTCTAGTTGGGAAAATCTCAGATATTTTCATGAATATTGTTTCTTCTTAATACAAAACCAAGCAGTCCAATCTTCATGTGCTTCTTATCACCTTGCCCTCTCCTACCCCATTTCCTTTATACCTTTAAAAATATTTATTTACTCTGTGTGTGTGTGTGATTGCATGCATCGGGATGACAGACAACTTTCAGGAGTTAGCTTTCTCTGCCTTCCAGGGATTGAACTCGGGGTGTCAGGCTTTGAGGCAGGTGCCTTTAGCTGCTGAGCCATCTCACCACTCCTTTCCTTTTGCTTTAGTCACCCTATCTACTGCCCTCTGCCCTCTTTTTCCACTTTCTTGTCTTTCAACTAATGACTCATATGGCATTGGATGCATGCGTCCAGGAGAGCTCTAAGGAAATGGTGCCAGTTTCACGGTTCGTACCATGCTATGTGCAATGCACTTTTGTGAACAGTAACTCAACCTGGAGAACGCAGTACATCCTGAACTTAGGAAAAAAAAGTCTCTGGTTTAAAACAAAAACTAAAAAACCAGTCAACCAGGGGCTTCAGATTTAGCTCAGCTGATAGAGTGCCTCCTGCCCAACATGCAGCAGCCCTGGGTTCAAGTTCCAGCACTAAAAAGGACTGGGCACAGTTGTGAACACTACTTATAATCCCAATATGTGGGAAGCAGAGACAGAAGGATCAGATGTTATGGTCATCCTTGGCTACATAGCAAGTTTGAGACCAGCCTGGCTTATACCTTCTATTTCTCTTTCTCTTAAGAAAAAGTCAACCAATAATACATGTTATTATAGTTTTTCAGTTTTCTGAAGCTAGTTTACACTGAAAGAATTATGGAGTCCGGGGGGAGAGGAAGAGGATGTGCAAGGAGAGACCAGCTGCTCAGGATACACGCACAGGCTTGCAAATCATGTTAACCTAGTGATTACATTACTGTCTGTCTAATGTCTCTTTACTAAAACCAAAGAGAGTTACCAAGGTTTGATTCATTTGCATTTTTGAGATCAGTCGATGAGACACTAATATTAGAAATATTAATGACTTGTGAGAATTGCATAAAATAAGAATCAGTATTCCTGACATGTTTTATTTAGGAAATTGCCAATAGTCTTGAAACAACCTTAAACATGGTCCCTGAGACCTTTACCACCAAATGGGGAAGTTGGAGTCCAACAGCGTGAGGCTGAGACTGGAAGTAGAAATGTACATCTTTCCTGCTCACAGGGTCCCTCAAACCACTAGCTGTAAGGATGCCGGATGCATTCCAACGGCACCTCACAATGTGACCTTTGACCCAGGCTGTTTGCTGGCTCTGAAGGAAATTCCAAGGACATGACTATAACTTCCCAACATGAGTCACTGTTGGAATTCCAACTTTCTGAGTCACCTCAAAGCATCACCTCACATCACTCTCTCTACTCCAGTGTCCTTGGAAAATGAGGACCAAAGACTGACATGGAAACCCAAAGGTTGCATGGCTACAAAAATCTCGATAACTGCAGAGCATCTCCCAGGCACGAGGAGATCAATGCCTGCAACAGAGCAACTCCTGCAGGGCCAGCTGACAGCGAACACCCAGATGACAAGGGACTTGGGCAGTTTAATGGGTTAGGAATAGTCCTCCCACTGTTAAGCATGCACACGGATGCAACTGACCTAACAGCAGTGGGCAGAAAGCCCCCTGTGCTTAGTGTCTAAAGGTAAAAGAAGAAACAATGTCCATTTTGATTAGGACTGTCCCTTATCTAAGTTTAAGCCCACTTTTAAAAAGTATTAGCATATTGGATCTGAGGAGTCAGCTGGGTTGGTAAAGCATCTATTGTATAAGCACCAGGATGTTGAGTTCAGATCCACAGAGCCCTATGTCAAAAGCCCAGCAAGTGGTGAGCTCCTGTCACCCAAGTGCTATGAGAGCAGAGATGGATGGACCCCTGAAGCTCATTGACCAGCTAGCCTATTGGAATCAGTAAGCTAGAGATGTTAGAGATGAAGCGATACATGAAAATGTCCAATGCTGACCTCTGGCATTAATGTGTTGGGGTGTTCAAATCCACTGGGAAAGATTAAAGAGCTAGTTCCAACTCAAACTGAGATTAAAAGAATTTATTCTTACTGCTAGCTGAAGGACAGCACCTTGGAGCCAAACAGTATGCAATGCGGAAGCGGGAAGGTGTAAGGTGGGGTTTTAAAGGACATCAGAAAAGGGCGTATACACCTATCCATGACATGTGTACCTGCATGCACAGGTACACACACATGCACACACATAATAAAAGGAGACAGAGGAAAGACAGCTAACACAAGTGCTCTCCACCAGAAGACTCATTTGGAGAGACTGACATTGTCCCTAGCTTGCTCTGGCCTCTCTCAGGCTGTGCTGTCTCTGTCTTTATGTAATGCTCCTGGATCTAGAAGAAGAGCACACACAGGCGTGCCCTGGAGGCCCTTGGCTGTAGAACACAGCTGCAGTTCATCCAGCCCAGAAGGAAGTTCCCGAGGGGCTCTATTAGAAGGGAATTCATATGACAAGGCAGTGTGACGTCCAAGTTGAATCAGCAATTGCAAACATTCTGCACATGTGCATGGGGGGCTTATAAGTAGGGATGGGGTGTCCCTGAGGATCTCCAGCAAGCATATCCTAAGGATATCCCTGCCCCTAGGTCTTTATTTGTCTGAAGCAAAAAGAGAAACTGACTTTTTTTTTCTTTTTCCCCGATAATGCAGAAAGAAGACCTCGGGTCTTGGGCCACATTCATGCCATGGGGACAGCTTGGGGTTGCTATGTTTGAGGTGAGAACAATTTCTTAGAGGCCTGTGTGAGTTGAAGCCTCAAGTCTTAACAGGTAACCCTGTGCACATGATCCTGCTGGGATCTGAAACACTAATAGCCAGTTTGTATTTTAACCCACCGTTGTGCCCAAAGTAAAATACTTGCTGGCCTTGAATTTACAGAGATCCACCTGCCTCTGCCTCCCCAGTGCTGGGATTAAAGGCATGCACCACCACCGCCTGGCCCAAAGTACAAATACTTAAAGGCAAGCTCAGTTTAGGCCTAAGAACCCAGGCATCTTAAGCTTTGCAACAGAGATGAATTAGAAACACGTAAAGTCAGTGTCTAGGCCTAATGTTTATAAGATGATGCATGGATCCAAACAAGGAAGAGGTGAGTACAACCAACAGGCCCTAAAGATGGCTCTGCAGGGATCTTACAGGTAAGTATACCTGCAGTGTGATGTTTCCTGGGCAAGTGGACCAAATGCCTACTCAACCAAGATACTGATACTCAACCAAGGATAGAGCAAAGTATGATTCTCCCAAAAGTCACCTCGGCAAATCAATGAGTTTATTCAGCTTACTTACACGTCACAAGTGAGGGTTACTTGCAGGAGTATGAGTGACCCCCCCAAAACAATTGCCCTGCTGATAAGTCTTTCTTCAGCATGGATGATGACTTCCTCAGAGATGTGGAGATGGCATTGCCTACTCGGTTAAGCTTCCACACATCCTCTGGTACTCCCTGAATCCAGGAGACCGCCAGAACATTTGCAGCTGGGTAGAATCACGCACAGTTGGCATGGACGTGCAGGGGGAGCAGCTGAGGTCTCAGATTAGGGTCTAATTAGACCCTCCTTGCCCGCTTCTAACAGAAGTCAACAAGCCCGACCTTGAAGGGATCTTTCAGGTGGTCAAGGTGGTTCTGACAAAGATGATAAAGGCTATAAAGCTTGGAGGACAACATTCTACAACATTCTACAACATTCTACAACATTCTCTGACCTGACATTTCAGGGTGTGCTTCACTTCCTAACCAAAGAGCACAGTGAGGAAGGCCAGGCTGCTAGCATGGATGTCGCGAAGGTGTATCTCAGGTGTGGAAGGTCACGTCTGCACAGTCCATATCAAGCCAAGGACCAAGGTGGAGAGTGTTATCCTTACATCTGTCATCCCAACACCCTACGAATATCAGGAAGAAGCAGACGCTGGGAGATCCAGACGCATGAGCTGGGAGTGATGCTAAGCACTTGGATCCTGACTTCGATTTTAGAGCAAAGGTGTCATCTGCAGAGTGGTGGACAGAAACAAGGAAGGTCTCCAAGCTCCTAGTGGGGAGCAGCATTTTTTTTACCTGCCACTCTGACCAGCTGGACACCCCCCAGGATCCCAACTGGGTTGTCCCGTTTGGGTTCTGACATGGCTCCTGTACCTTCTGCAAACAGGACTGTGGTTCTCTGACCTCCATGTGCATGTGTGCCTATTTTCAGGAGCAACCCGTGCATGTATAAATACCTGCACATACGTGAACACACACACACACACAAATTCACACGCAAACACTCATATAAGGAAAAGTAATATTAGAGTTGGCTGAAGACAAGCTACTTAGGGACACCAAGACCCAGGGTGCTGGAAATACTCAAGTGCTACTCTTACACACATGCAAACAAACCCACATAGTTACTAATGACAGCATCCGCATACATGCGCATCTTACAGTACACATGCCCTTATAGATGTGCAAGGTACAAAGCTTAAAGGTACAGAACACACAAAGAATGTTTATATGCTCCTAATGCCCCCTGCTTGCCTTAAAAAAAAGAAAGATGGGAGGAATTGATACCTCACCATTGCCATACAAATTCAATCTTGGCTTCAAGATCTTAGCAGAGGAGTGTGTTGTCGTTGTTTCATTTCATTTATTTTTGGTTTTTCTTTTTTTTTCAGGATGAAGAGGGAGTCCCCATCTCACCAAAGGAAAGCACAAGTAACTACCTTTCCTTTTGTTTAGACCACTGTTTAGAAAGAGGGGTTTTCCCCAAAGGAAAACAGAAGTGTCTACCTTTTCTTTAGACAACTGTTTAGAGTTGAAAGGGGAATCACAGTCCAGGACCCCAGGCTTCAGAAAGACAGTCTTAATTAGCCAGGAGAAAGATAAGGTTGAATAAAAGGAGATAAAGCTGATTCTATGGATCTAAAAAGACATCATTTGCAAAGGATGCAGATTTCAAAAGTCAAAAGGTGGTGGGTGACAGGAGGAAAAGAATTCAATGAGAAAGCAGAGACCTCTGCACTCAAAAGCACAGGGAATCTGCATGGAGAACTCCCGAAGGTGGGGTATAACGTGAATGAGCAACAGCAGCACACAATCTCTGGGGAAGAGTTACAGTTCAGCACACATTTTTATGGGGATAGAGATATTTAAAACAAGAACTCAAAGAACAGTGGGAGCTCCTCAAGGCGTGATCAAAGCAAAGCAAGGCAAGGCGGAAAATGGATGGAGTCCCCATTGTTCCCATCTGCATCAAGCAGACATTGACTCACAGACCAACTCAGAACAGTTCAGTTTCTGATTTGTTTCTGTCTTCTCATCGAGTAAGGGGAGTGTGAAAATAACATAATAAACATAGCATCCCACTGTCCCCGAGGGTAAGTCCCAGAGGGTTAAGTTAAAAATTTAAAAAGCCAGGCATCTTGGCTCGTGCCTATAATCCCAGCATTTGGGAGGCTAAGGCAGGAGAATTTCTGTGAATTCCAGGACAAGTATTGCTACAATGTGAAACCCTAACCCTATTATAAACAAAAAAGTAAGACACTATGTAATGAAAACAAAACTTACATATCAGATTATTTCTTAAGTTTCTCTAAGCACAAAAGTAATGAGCCCAGTTATGATTTGAATACATTAAAAATAATCCTAAAAAAAAAATCTCATTCCACAAAAAGACAAGATAAATGTGCGGCCGGACAGATGACTCAGTGGTTTAAGAGCACTTGTTGCTCTTGCAGAGGACCAGGGTTTGTGACCAAAGGTGGCTTATAACACCACCCATAGAGTCCAGTGTCAGGGGTCTGATGTCCTCTTCTGATCCCCATGGGCAGGAGGCATGCATGTGGCACACATGCATACATGTAGGCAAAACACTCATACACATAAAACATAAAATACATCTAAAAAAGAAAGAAGAAATAAAAGCATTTGAAAGGGTAATAATGAAGGGTTAATATTTTCAAGATAAAATTCTTTAATTAGCAGATAATTACAGCTTAATTAAAAGACCACTAACACTCTACATGAAATAAAACTAGAACACCAATGGCTAAAAGGTGTGTCTCCTTGGGCTAATTCATTTCTTTTCGAGGAATTTATTGTAATAAGAGAAACAGAGTTAAAGGATCACATGCAACAATGCTACGTGTTCACTCAAGTGCTTGTGGTACCTTTATCATGGTTCAGGCATGTCATTGCTACATAACGACAAACCCAATTTTGTCACTATACCTAAGAAAATCCCATGTTTCTATGGGTAGAGGAAAGGCCACATAAACAGGCAGTCACGGTGACAGCAAGGGTGGGAAGATGCTTTGGGGTGAGGAGAGGGGACTGTGCTAGCATCTGTCCTTCCTGTGACAAAGTATCAGACCAAAGCAACCTAAGGAGGGCTTCTCCGGGCTAACGGTGTGAGGGTACACTCCATCACAGCAAGGAAAGCACAGTGGCAGGGTGACTTGCGGGTGGCTGTGGCTGCGGGAGCTTGCTCGCTCACAACTTGATAGGTCAGATGGCAGAGAGCAAAGAATTCTGACACTCAGCTGCCTCCCCCCTTTTTATTCAGTCCAGGACTCCAGCTGTGTGGTCAAAGTGGTCAGAGTGAGTTTGACTTCCCAGCCCTACCTCTCTGGAAACACACCAAAATTCAGTCGAGCAGACTTATGACGATTAACCATTGCAGAGACCCTAACTCACACCTGGTGATCTGACCGACCCCCTGGTGAGTAAGTAGTATCCAGAGCTAGAACTCTGGCAGAGGCCGCAGGATGTTAAGAAGCCCAGAATGGGAGCGAACATGACATACTCCAGAAACATCTGCCGTGCAATGAGCTGGAGGATGAATGCAGCTCGGGATGAGCAGAAAGAGTGACAGCCAGGAGCTGGAGAACAGAAGGATGGTGAAACTCCTGCAAAACTGCACGGAGCCACAGAACACTGTTTCCAGATCAATTTTTATCCTAACTGATGTAGAAATTAGCACGGCCTGGAAGCGGGGTGGGAAATGCTTGAGGTTCAGGATCTGATCACAAACACACTTGAAAATGGTAAAATGATACTAAAACATAGGCTGTCTTTCTTCATCTGGCTGTTTTTCCTCAGCGATTTGTAAAGAAGCACAAAAGGCAGGCTCATCAGTTCTGCAGATAGCAAAGAGGGCTCAATGCAGCTTTAGCGTGTAGAAGTTGTGAGTTAGTTTTTTTCTGTTTTGGGGTCAAAAACAGTACATCTGGAAAAAGGGAATTAGGAAGCATTTTCACACTCCAGTAGAGTGAAACATTCCTTGACTCTCTGTCTAATTCCAGGTATAATATTTTATGCAAGTAAAAAAGAAACAGAAAATAAACTGGGGTTAGTCCAAGAAAGAGTAACAGGTCCAGAGACTGAACATTCCCAGGACTGGCAGGAAAAATGTACTCACAACCTCTATATCAAAGACTAGAGAGTAGGATGACCAGTAATGGTCATCTTCCTGTCTGTATTCCTGTGTTCACAGGGAGGCTCTGTCCATTGCAGAGAGACAACAGATATGATGTGCACTAAGGAGAGATTTTCCTACTTTGATATGCTGGACAAAGGTGAAAAACTGTTTCTTTGGTGGCCAAGAAATGCAGTCAGTGGGTAGAAGTCCCAGAAGACACATCCAGTTTCAATAAAAGGACATTTGCTAAACAGACATCACTGTTCAGAATGGAGTGGATTATCCTGTAGTCACAGGGACGAGGAGGGACAGAAGGCAGGAGGTTGCAGAAGGGATTATTGAGCTCAGGGAAGGTGCCACACAAGAGCTCTAAGATTGCCCTCCCTCCTCTTTGGTAAGCCGTGATGGACAAGACGTGAACATTTGTGCACAGGTGTAAGCAAGGTTTTTCTAGAAAATGTATTCATTTTAATAGGTGATATCTGAACCTGTTGTTTCCTCTAATAGTACATCCAGTTTGGTGAGACATAACATTTATTTACTACACACAAACTTTTTTTAAGAACGTGACACACCAGACTAATAGGCAAGACCACATCCTTTTTTTTCATTTCCAGTTTTCTGTGTACATGTGTGTAATCAAATATCCTCTATTTAAGGTGTAATGTTGATGGGTCTGAGCAAAGTGTTGGCCTAAGGTAGGTGACTGCAGCACTGTGCACACACTGGCCACGGTGGCGCATGCCCACAATCTGGGCCTGTGAGGAGTGGGACAGACCAAACAGAAGATAGGGCTCGTCTAGGCTACCTAAGACCTTATCTCACAAAATGAAAAATCACGCTGTGACTGGGAGTGTAGCTAGATAGTAGAACACCTGCTAATATGCAAGGGGCCCAGTTAGAGTGTTCAGCACCAAAAGTAAAAAAAAAAAAGAAAAGCCATTTTATTGTTTTATTATGTGTTAAACATTTACATGTATTTCTGCTGTTTGGGTGGAGCAGTCATGTGCTCAATATCTAAAAACTAAGGACATCTTCTTGGTCATATGACTTTACTCCAATATTTAAGTCAATCTTCCATTTTGTTTGCATTTATGCTTATTTTTGGTTGTATCGTGATCCATGGAAGTCACACTGCACTATTTGCAACTGTGGGTCTCATAAAACAACAAGTTTTCATAGTTGTATTCCAAATATTTTATTGACATTAAAATGACAATATGTGTGTGCCTGTGATAAAAATTTAACTGCCATCATAGGCATTCAGTACGCATTTTTGCATAAGAGGATTTATAGGTTGGAATCTGCATTTGTTGAGATAGGTTTGCATTTCTCTTTTCTGAGGAAACGTCCCTGAACTCAGGTTTGGGAACATGTATATTCTCTGTAGTTCCTATGCCCACATGATTTCACGTTAAGGCCTGCAATGAAAATACCTCTCACAAGCTTCTGTCTTGGACTAATTGATCCCAGATCATGGTGCTCATTTGGGGGGATTGCGGAGCCGTTAGGAAGCAGGACCTAGCTAGAGGAAGCAAGCCACTGATGCCTATGCAGGGGGAGGGGAAGGTGAAGTGGCTATAGCTTTCCCACTTCTGTTTCCTGGTCCACACTTGTAGCATGATTAATAAAAACCCAGAGACAGACATTGGGATTCAACCTGAAGGTTAGAGAAGCAAAACAGTCAGCTACTGGCTCTTACCTCTACCTCAATCCAAAATGGTGATCCTGCCTCCAGGGACCTCAGAATGAGACTGTGTGTGAGAGCTGTCTCCTCCCATTTTATAGTCCTCTCTAGTGCTGGGATTAAATGTGTGAACCATTACCACCTGGTTTCTATGGCAAACTAGTGTGGCTACTGGGATTAAAGGTGTGTGTCACCACTGCCTGGTCTGTAAGGCTGATCAGTGCAGCTGTCTTACTCTCTGAACTTCAGGCAAGATTTATTTATTAAAATACAAATGAACTCTCACTACACATACTAAGAAGAACAAGCCATCTGTGCCAGGGATGTACCTCCATCTGCCATGATGGACTGTATCTCCTAGATGATATTCCCTTCAGTTGTCCATGCCAGGTATCCCATGACACCAATGAGGAAGGAACCTAACACTGAACATCAACCAGAATCAGTACTGACTGCCGTTTGTGGCTGTTGGTACAGGTTGCCACATCGGTAAGATGGTTTGGGAATGGTTTTCTTTATATATTATATCCTTCATTGCCCACCTCAATGTGTGGGACAGGTAATAGTACTCTGGACTGTCTGTACGCTCTATAAATTTTACTTGGGGCCTTAGTGGCTCTTAAAGCACAGACGAAAAATACCAAAGACTTGCCATGAGCCACCAGGCCACCTGCTTTGGCAGAACCCACTCTAGAAGCATATGGTACTACAGCCGTATGTCTCAGGAGGCTTAATGCAGGGGCCCTGAGAACTTGGGTGCCAAGTCCTACCGTACATGGCATGAAGCATGCTACCCTCATGGGTAGCCTCAGCAACACTTGACAAGATTATGTTTTCAGTGTTCCAGAACCCCAAAATACCCCTTCTGTAGGGTGGTCCCAGGGCTCCAGCTCCAGAAGTTAGAATGTCAGCCCCCAGACATCAATAAAAAGTCCAAGGAGTGTTTGGGAAGGCATGGTGCTTACATCAAGAGAAGTTTTAACAGCTACTCTGACATCTGTACAGGGCAGTCCATCTGGACTGGGGCCTGCTGCCTGGGTGTTTACATAACTGAGTTCTTTGGAACAGATTCCACCAGAAAGCCATTGGCAGGGGCTTCTTGCTTTCACTGAGCTGTGTTGGCAGATTGCCCCCTCCATTCATCTTCAGGGAGGTTTCCACACTGGCCGCCTGCCCTGTGTAGCACCCTACCCTAGACCTGTTTCTGGGCTTCTGATTGAGTCTCAACAGCTCTAAGGAGATGAAAGTTGCAGAGATGCCCCACGGTCAGTGACCATCATTTAGCAGTGGGAGTGATGAGAGAGAGAGAGAGAGAGAGAGAGAGAGAGAGAGAGAGAGAGAGAGA
>LOJH01004121.1:3888-14233 GCA_001685095.1 Ellobius talpinus | reverse complement strand
GGGGAGAGGGGAGAGGGGAGAGGAAAGGGGCCCATTAGTTCTCACTCCAAGGTCCACTGGCTCCAAGTGGACCTGATATTACTGGAATTAATTCAGGGCTTTCAACAGCAGTTGCCACACCAAACATGCTAAAACTATGCAGGGCACGTAGCATCAGGGTGCAGCTACAGAAATAAAGACATTACATTGTATCTGTTATTCAAATAAAAAATTCTAATTCGACACTGAATGGTTTTTCAAAGCTCCCGGCAGGAGGTAATTATGATGCTGATGACATGCAGAAAAAGAGCCTGAGAGTTACCTACTGTTTGGACCCTTTCTGTGCAAGGAGAGACAAGAGATAGCGTTTTCCCCCAGATCAGAGCTCTTTAAAACATGACAGGGTTTCTTTGCTGCGTTTTGACTTTAATTAGTTTACCATGTATATCACTCAGAGCCATTGGATAGATGCCCAAACACACTGTGTTCATGAAAAAGCCCTGGACGAGAGGCTGGAATTTGACAGTGATATCAGGAGGTCCAGAATTTTCAATCAGGGCAAACATGGGTGGCAGGATAATAACCAGTCTTACATATTTCCTAGTGCCTCCCATGGAGCTTAAAACACAAAAGATCCTCAGCTAAGATGACTGGTTAAGGGGACAGTAGGAAGGGGGAGAGGAGACAAGAGAAGGTAATGGATGGATAGATATAATATCAATGGCGCAATAATACATATGTATCAAGATGCCAGAGGGAAACCCATTAGTTTGTATGCTAACAAAAAACAATGAAGAAAAAGAGGAAAATTAAAGCTGATTAGAAGTATGAAGCTGAGGTTTTTTCTCTCTCTCTCTGTGTGTGTGTGTGTGTGTGTCTTATACATGCACCCGCCATGGTGCATTTGGGGATGTCAGAGAACTTCTGGTGTGAGTCAGTTTTCTCCCTGGATCTAGCTTAGCTTTGTCAGGCTTGGCAGCAAGCACCTTTACCCACTGAGCCATCTCACTGGTCCTGAAGCTGCTGTTCTTGGTGGTGATAATGGTTTCATGGGCACATGCCAAAACATACCATAGTGAGTTCAAGTTCAACCTGCACTACAAAGTGACACGTCTGAAAGAAATAAAACAAAACGTATGTGCCTAACTTCCAACAGTATACTTTAAATTTGCACAGTATATAAATCAATGATATGTCAACAAATCCAGAAGACTTGAGAGTTAGAGACAGCTCTTCTGCATATCAAAAAGAGACCTACAGAAAGGTAGGTTTGATTTACACACTAGCACATTTCAACAGGGTGCCATGCCCTTTGGAAAATTAACTTGTTTTTCAAACAATATACTTTCCTCCCAAATATTGTCATATTCAGGAGAACTGAGCTGTTAGGCTAACTAGTATGCACCCCCTTCTTTAGCTAAGACTTTGCTATGTAGCCCAGAACGGCTTATAACTCTTTAATGTAGCCCAGGCTGGACTCATGACTCCCTGCCTCCACTTCCCAAATGCTAGGAGGTGATTGTGTGTGTGCGTGTGTGTGTGTGTGTGTGATCACAACCACGTTTTAACATTATCTAAACATGGATAAATCCCAGCTTAGCATGTCTCACTGGGTTGTCTCTTGACCCAGGCATCATAGGAACACACATAAAACCACTCCCCCAGCTTGTTAAATGGCGTTAGCTTTGCAGGTTCCAAGTGGAAACCTGGGTCTAGGGCCTGTCTATACCATGCTTTTCCTCACAGGTAACAACTCTGTCTTCCACTTCTGTTTTCTGTTCTTTAGCTCCCAAATCTTGGACTCACTTGTTTCTCCTAGTCAGGATGTCACCCAGGACCTGGGCATTATTGACCAATCTATCAGTCACCTGGGTTTTTGTAACAGCCGTCCAGCTGCATGCTCGCTCCTTTCTAATCTTCTGCTGCAGTCTCAGCCTAGGAATATGCAAACCATCCCTGTGTAGTTCCCCTCCCCCGGTGGGACAAGGGGTTCCCTAGCTCTGCACTGTCTTCTACTACAGAAGCTTTCCACACCCATGTGACTTCCACTGCCCTTCATTTGCTCTCCTCTGCCACACTAACCCATACAGTTCCCTGAGGTCACACTTCTGCTTCCATTAAACCCAGGGCCTCACCACACTAGGAAAGAGCTCTACCACCTCCCAGCCCCAATCCTTTTGTTAACTGCAATGTAAAGATTTGGAAGCTAGATCAATCGTGTTGATCTGATATTGACCTCAAACCTCCACAGAAGCATGCATATATGTACAGTGTACAGTGATGTGGGATTCCCCTCTGTATGCTAGGAATATGTTTTATTACCACTGGTTAATAAAGAAGCTACTTTGACCTACGGCAGGGCAGAATATAGACAGGCTGGAAGAGATCTATAGAGAGAGTAGGTGGAGTCAGGGAGACGCCATGTAGCTGTCGAATGAGACAGATACTGGAATCTCACTAGTAGGCCACAGACTTGTGGTGATACATGATTAATGGAGATGGATTAATTTAAGATGTAAGAGTTAGCTAGAAATATGCATAAACTATTGGCCAAACAGTGTTGGAATTACTATAGTTTCTGTGTGATAATTCGGCTCTGGGCGGCTGGGAAATGAACAAGCAGTCTTCGTTTACGTACAGCTCACCCCCTGCCAAAGTGTGCATATCCACATATCCACATGTGTACACTATACATATAAGATAAAAAACGATACTCTAGTCACATTTCAATTGCTTTATCCATATCTATGCAGCTGGCTACCCTCAGCATTCTATATAATTTGTTCATTTATTATGTCTACTGTCTGCTTCTTCCTCCTCTTTGGTCACAAGCTCCCCCAGGGTAAATGTGTTCTTCTCGACACCCTACTGAAGCGTACCAGGTCTGTATTGGGTGGCTGGCTGAATCCAAGGATGCATGCCTTTGTGGGGCTCAGCAGCTTTCTGACATTTTTCCACAAGTACCAGGCTACTCCTTTCATTGAAAGAGTTACAGCTACCACAGCTACCTAATGCACAACCCTCAGACAGAGCGGCATGAGGAGAAGGGTGCGATGTGTGGTAGGGAATGGGAGCTGACCGTCAGACACTGAGCCTGGGGAGGAAAAAGTAAATGAAGATTTAAAACAAACAAGTAAAGAAATGGGAATTCATATCGTAAGGTCTTATTTACCTTCGAGCACTTAGCAAATGCCAAGAATAGCAGTGGGTGCTGCAGAATCAACAATAAGACAGATACGATTCCTGCCTTAAAAACCCATGGCAAGGCGCTGGCAGGATGGCTCAGAGGGTGAAGGCACTTAACCAGCCTGAGTTGGGTCCTCAGAACCCATGTGGTGGAAGGAGAGGACAGACTCAGGCAAGCTGACCTTCACTGAAGTGCAGTGGCATATGGGTACCACCCTCTGCCAACGAAACAAATTAAGGTGTAGAAAAGCAAAAGCCATAGGTGGATGTCACATGTAACCTGGCCACTGAAACTTAGATTCTGCTGGAGCACCATGTTCCAGGGCAATGTTGAAGTAGAGAAAGGGAGGGGACCCGACTGCTTAGAGCAGGGTATCTCAAACCCTTTCCACTCAGGACTCATTTTGCCTGAGAAAATTTTACATGGTCCTGGACATTCGCACGCACATGCGTGCACATACACAAACATACACAAAGCATTTACAGATATTAAATTTAAAATTTACTTTTAAACAATTCTTTGGTATATGTATAATTTTACCATTTATCACAGATAACAGCATTTGCATACTAATGAGAGGGATGTGCTTGTTTATTTTCATATATTAGTTAAATCCATATGGAAACAGTTAAATTCTGGCTGACTATTTGATGCTGTAGGGACAGAGCATCCTTGGCATTTCTAGAGTTGGTAGATATTTTGAACTTACAACTGTCAATGCGGAGAATACCTCTTCACGTAAATATGTAGCACAAAATATCAGAGGACATGTTTAGGGTCATTTCAGAAGCTGTCGGACACTCTATCCTTATCCCCACCCCCAATTCCTGTAACAGTCTTGCAGCTGAGCTAAGGTGTTCTGGCAGCCTTGGTTGGCAGTGTGGAGTGTGAGGGCACACACAGTTCAGAGTGCTCCTGTGGGTCTGGGGCCAAAGCTGTGGGAAACGGAATGATGTAATATGATGTGCACTGCCACAAACACCTCTTCACCAGGCATTCGATTCCCATTTCATCTTTGGTTGTACAGCATTCTGAAACCTCTTATCATTGTCAGAATTTATGCAACACTACATTGACACATGCCTTCAAGAAACTGTGAGGGCTGAGGAGACAGCACAGTAGCTAAAGCCTGTGGCACACAAGCGTGGAGACCTGAGATGGAGCCACAGCACCCATGTAAAAAGCTGGGCATGGTGGTGCAGGTTTGCAATTCCAGGGCTGGGGAGAAGGGATGGAAAGAGGAGGGTCCCTGTGCTTCCCGGCCAGCTATTGGTCTGGTGTAGACCCTATCTCAGAAAATAAGATGGATGGCTTCTGAGAGTGACACTCTGGTCTTCACACACACACGTGTTTACATGTGCATGTGTGCCTGTACCCATACACACACATGCACACACACACATATACATCACACCTATACACACAAAAGAAGCTGTGACTTAGAGGACCAGGAAGAGGTACTACGGGAAACTCCAGCCAAAGAGTGAGAGGTATGTTTCAGGCACAGGGTTAGGTACAAGGTCAGAAGAAGCAAGGCTCTGTGTGTGTGTGTGTGTGTGTGTGTGTGTGTGTGTGTGTAAGACAATGGGAGGAAGGAAGTTTAAGAAATAAGAAGCTGCTAGACTGTGTGAAGGGCCTTTTGTTCTGTGCTAAGGAGCTGGGTCAAGAGGGACTGCAGATGGGAAGAGGGTCAAGGAGCAGGAGAGCACGCGTGCTTGTGTGTGTGCGTGTGTGCACGTGTGAGTGTGAGTGAGTGGGGCTGGAATGGGAAATGGTGATTGGACAGACGGTGACGGTTTTATAATGACTCAGGAGAGAGGGGCTCCTGGGACAAGACTGTGGGAGCAGACACCTTGTTTGAAGAGATTGGGCTGACCAATAGCGGACCAGGGTATTGGGAACAATAAATGTCAGAGGCTCAGTGGAGGGCAGCTGAGTCCAGACTGTGCAACCAAGAGGAAGTGGGGAGGCAGACCGGTGAGTCAGCCATCACAGGACAATGATTTGAAAGCCTCAGGAGGAAGAGGAAGAGGAGTAATCAGAAAACCACAGGTGGGGCTCCCAGTAACAAAGAGAACAGCAGCTGAGATTGGCTGAACTCTGGATCACCATCCAAGGGTGGTGGGGGAAGAGAACATGGGGGAAATTGACAAGCTGCAACACCCAGAAGCGGCCAGGAGAAAGCTTGGCACGACAGACAAATGACCCAATTATCAGGATCAGCCGAGAAGGCCTGGCTGGTGGCTTCTTCACCTCCCAGCTATCCCTGCAGATCACAGTGCCTTTGGCACATCCATCCTACTTTTCCTACAAATAAGCAGCTCACATGTAGCCATTTTCACCCTATGATTAAATATAAAACCCAAAGCCATCACAGTCTAAAACCTACAACTCAGAATTTTCCAGCCAAGATTTTGCTCCTCCTCTTGGAGTGTGGTCATTTCTATTGGCAGGAAGAAAAGACTCTAGCTACATGAGAAACAAAGCACTGTGTTTGGGGTATTATTCTCTGAATATCTGGCCATCTTTCCAAGCTGGGAGTTGTAGAACTCGGCATTAAAATAGTTTGGGATCTCTATTGACTAAGCTACAGCCTTGGGAACAGGAAGAGAGACAAACCAAATTGTTGTGTACTACAAAAACCGTATTTTCTAAAGAAAGGAAGGAACTACACATAAATACCAGCTTATAATTTCTCCATGAAATAACAGACATGTTCCACCCTGTCAGAGCTAAAAGATAACCATAAGTTGTACCTCAAATATAGCCTAGTCTCGGAAGCCAGCAGATAGAATGTTCTATAAATACTTCCCATTTGTGCAGCATTTAGCATTTTCAGTCTGCCGTCTGTGTGCATCTAGCTAACTGGTCACCAGAAAGCGGGGCACTGCTCACTCTGACTCATTTTACTGCACCTTTACCCAGAAGGCTAAGTGTGCAGATGACCTTGTTAAATATTAGGTAAATTGGCACAGTGAATTCTTTCATTGCAGAGATACTATCCTAGGATCTTCAGTGTGATTGAGTGCTTTTGGCAATTCGGGGGTGGGGCTAGAAAAGCATCCAGTGTTCTCAGGCTGTAAGGTGGTTTTTGCCATTAAGTTGACACATTAACTATTTACTTATTAAATGTCGAAGTATTTTGCTTATCTATTTGTTTTGAGTGTGGGTGCACATGTACCAATCACACATGTGGAGATCAGAGTCCGTTCTCGTCCTTTACGACGTCTGGGTCCAATGGATCAAACAGTCCTTCGGTCTTGGCTGCAAGTGCCCTCACCCACTGATTCATCGTGCAGGTCTATAATTGGAGTTTTCACTTTTGATGCTAAGTAATAGGCAACACTGCTAGCTGATATAATCTTCAGCATTTTCAATTTTACTCTACATTTTTTCCAAGATAAAAGGTCTGTGAGCTTTCTGACCATTTTTGAGAACTGAAGAATTTTATAAAGGTGAGGAGCATCAAACTGCTAGCCCAAAGCCCCAGTCATTCTTCTCCACCTTCCTCCTTCATCTTAATGTTTCCTAAGGCACTGAGACCCAGACACCGCCTCAGGCTCCCCCATTATCTCCTTGTTATTCACCCTCATGCCTCATCACATCACTGGGTCGCACTAACTACCTCTCTTTATAAACCTTTCCCTGTTCCCAGTAACATTGATGGCTAGGGTCTTGTGTCTTCCTGTAGGGGCTCTTTCTGGAAGGTAGGGGCGCCTTCACAAATATCTCAGCTAATGCTTGTTCTTACTGCACTACTTTCTATGACATTTCAGTGCTGTAAGAGAAAATGGATGGTTTATTTCTGTCTATATTTCTTCTCTGACCCCAATGTGTTCTAAATTTCTCCAAAGTTAGTGTTTTTGAGCCTTCCAAGGTTAAGAATGTAGATCATAGACAAAATAATTTATTCAAAAATTGAATGTTTTCTTTCTTTATCTATTTATTTTAAGCATGCGGGGAAGGGTACACACTCTGCCACAGCACACATGTGAGGGTCAGCAGACCCACGGGAGCTATTGTTCTCTTTTCAGTTTGAGTCCCAGGAATGGAACTCAGCTATCAGGATTGGTGGCAAGCACCTCTACCCACTGACCCATCTCACCAGCCCCTACATTTCTTGTTCTAGAAGTGTTGCATTCCTTTTGCATCTTCGGTGCTTGAAGGAAATTAGCTCACATGATTCTCTGAATGACTTCGCTTCCTGAAGCGCAGAGAGATTGAGTGAGTAACTCATCACGGGTCTCACGGCTAAAAGATGGAAGAGTGGCTGGATAGCCAAACCCAGAGAAGAGGATGTCACAGCGCATGGCGTGTTTGTTACACCATGTTGTGTCATGTAAATACCTGTCACAAGGCAGGGATGCTTGCCTTGGTGCAGCGGACAAGACCCTAGGGAGGCCACTCAATGGTTGTGAAATTCTCCTCACAGGGGAAAAAATGATCTCTATACTTGTTTCATGGCTAAAATGCCTCCTTGAGAGAATGTTTAATAATTCTCCATATCACATGCAGAGCCTCTTCGCAGGGTGCACTGAGCTCTGGGTGCACCCAGCAGCGCCCCCCTACCCCGAGCTCTCACTTCTGCCACCTTCTGCACATGTCTCCTCTCTCTTGCCAAGCCTTCCAGGCTACATCTGTGCCACTGGCCACTCTATAGTTCTTCTGTTACCAAACACTCAACAGACCCAATAAAAGGGGATTGAGGAGGGGAACACTGCCTCACATTGTGCTCAGCTTGGAGTCTGCTTCATGTCCTCGCCACCTCCCCCCTTTCTGCTTTCTCTCTCTGAGCAACACAGAAATAAATATTGGATATTTACTGGGGGTAGTCAGAGGGAGGCAGGAAGTGGGCAAGCCAGGCCCATGTTCCCCAGCGATTTGTAGGTGTGTCACTCAGATCCAGATGGCTCTGCACTATTTGGGTCCCCAGTTTGGGTTCGTCACTTTACAGGCGTGTGGGGAGAGCATAATTGTGCATTTTATGATTATGAATGGCACAGCCTGGAGATGCTCCCATTCTTATTCCCATTTGCCACCAAATGACATCAATCCAACTCCCCATTACACACCTTTTTTCATGCATTTCTCATTCAGGAAGGACAAAGAGAGGCAAGGCCATCAAAAGAACAGACAAATTCGGGTGGAAATGGTGGAGTAACAGGAGGTTACAGGGGAAATACTAGTTGATTCAAAGGGGAAAATATTGTTTAAAAAGTGCATGATATTTTATATGCATGGGAGGCCCGCCTGTGTCTGAAGAGAAGCAGTAGGGGAGGAGTGGAGAGGGTGGGTGGGGGAAGAACTGAGAAGAGAGGAGGGAGGGGAAATGTTGATTGGGATGTAAAAACAAAACAACAAAAGCGCGTGCAGTGGCCCACGCCTGAAACCTTAGCGCTTAGGAAGCAGTGGCAGGCAGTGCATTTACAAGTTTGAGGTCACTCCAGGCTACACAGCAAGTCAAGGCCAATCTGGGCTACCGACTGAGACCCTGTTCCCAAAACAAAAACATATTGTTTGAAGGCTTAGTATCTTGCATCATAATAATGACTCCCTGGATCTGAGATGGGTGATATATTACTAATTGAGAAAGAAGGTCCATCCCACAGTGTAGACTAAGAGGAGATTAGGCCCAGGATGGACTGACAAGCTGTATTTTACTTCACCCACTGGATCGTTCATCTCAAATGAAGCCCTCTACAAATCATAGTTTTGTGTTCTGCTTATTCAACAAGGACTTATAAAGCGCCCATCAGCAGCAGTGGGTCACATGGACCCAATGTTACATGAACCAAAAGGTATGCAGGAGGGGTTATCCCTGTTTGGTAACAGTCCTGAGTTTAATCCCCACATCCTATGTTTCAAAATCCAAATGGAAGATGGCATGTCCTTATAGTCCCAGGGCTGGGAAGACAGAAACACAGGAGCCCTGAGGCTCACTAACCAGCCCTAACTTAGCCTGCTTAGTGAGTTCCAGAGCACTAAAATATCTTGTATCAAAAAGAAAGTGAATGACACAGCGGATGACCTGCGGATGTCTTCTGGCCTACACAGGCACAGGTACCTGCACCTACACCCTCTGCCTCACAGAGTATGCGAGAGCCATGCATGGGCAAATATATACTAAAACATAGGAACCAAAACAAAGAGTACGCAGTTGTGTTCAGAGTTAAACCCAGAGTGTAGAGTGTAAACCTGCCAGCGTTCTCGACCATGGCCAACAAATTTCCATTCCTGCTGCATCATAAACACCTACCTGGGACACTACGTTCAGCAAAAATTCAGAAAATACTACCCAGGAAGGAAATGGCACTTCCTTACAGGTAGCTCCTGTGCTAGACGTCTCTGAGGCAGAATCAGCTCCCATGGGGAGAGTCCTCACTCAGTTCGAACTGTGACCACTAGCTCATCTTTTTTATTTGATTATTTGGTGGTGATAATAATCACTGACTGAAACAAGTCCCCCACATTCCCCTACGACTTATCATCAACTGTGGCTTGTATTCCTAAGCAGGAATTTCCATCTTCAAGCTAAACATTTCTTTGGAGACTGGGATACAAAGTTTCTATCAATGCCGTTAAGAATAAAAAAGACAAACAGACATGGGCACCCAGAATCATGTCCTTTGACAGTTAAGGAACAGCTCAGCTTATTTTCTGTAAAAGAGGCCCTATTATCAGTAGTTCTAGAACAATGCTTCTGGGAGTGGAGCTGGCTTCCTTCAAGATCAGGGCACATCTGAACTAGTACTTGTCAAAGACAGACACACTGAGCCTGGGGACAGAGAAAGAGGTGGCAGTGGATGAATTAAGGAACTCAAAGGAGTTTCGACAATCTGATTTATGCTGATTAAGAAAACTTTTTGTCCAAGAGAGCAATGGAGCCACCTGGCCTTTCTGGGCAATGGTGACGCTGCAGCCCACAGCTCTCAGAGACACTGTACAGGCTCTTGGGAAGTAAACGGTTCTTGGGAAAACCAAGACAGAAATGGATAACATTCTCAATGTGCTTCATTCTAATTGTGGTTATAATGAACGCTATTATATAAACCGGGCAGCGGTGGTGCATGCTTTTAATCCCAGCACTTGGGAGGCAGAGGCAAGCGGATCTCTGTGAGTTTGATGCCAGCCTGGTCTCCAAGAGCGAGTTCCAGGACAGGCTCCAAAGCTACAGAGAAA
>LOJH01004120.1:23911-37089 GCA_001685095.1 Ellobius talpinus | reverse complement strand
GTACCAGCATGGGTGTCCCAGGAGCTTGGCAGCCAAGGGGGTGGTGAGGATTACCGTGTGAGGACCTGTCCATTGAGGTTCAAGAGACCTAGGAACTAACTGTTTGAGGAGTACTCTGTCCCCTGGAGAGAGAGGGCAGGTTTAGGGGCATTAGTGTTTAGGGGTGTGCTGTCAGGGAGACAACTGTCAGCGTGTGAATGAAGAAGGGACCTCAGAAGGGAGAGATAGGGTAG
This sequence comes from Ellobius talpinus, assembly GCA_001685095.1. Classification (NCBI taxonomy): domain Eukaryota; kingdom Metazoa; phylum Chordata; class Mammalia; order Rodentia; family Cricetidae; genus Ellobius; species Ellobius talpinus. The sequence continues at coordinate 36,856 of LOJH01004120.1, read as the reverse complement.
ATACCCTGCCAGTGGAGGAGTTTGAACTGGGAGGTGATGGTTAAGGAGAAAGGGCCTGCCATAAAGCAGCTCAAAAGGGCTCAGGAGGGGGCTGGGTAGTGTGGGCTTGAGGGAGTGGGGGAGGGGCCAGTGCCTCTGGCTGTGTGGTCCAGCTGGAATTGTATGGGTCCCAATTTTCAGATGACTGGGAATTTGGAGGCATTGTGGCCTTAGCCACCAAGACCGGTACTGCGAGACACTGGCTACTAAGGGAAGGGCAAGAGCGCAGAGCCTAAAAACCATGGACATATGTAAGCTCTGCCCATTTGTCCTTAGGGCAACAAAAATTTTCTAGGTCCTGGAGGACGGTAATTAGGGTAATTAGCCGTTCAGGACAGACTGTATCGGAAAGTCCCAATTTATAAAGATTTTGTAAGAGGCATCCTGGGGCGACAGCGGATCTGGCTTTGAGCTGTAAGTGCCCATTTTAAAGTCTATGCCCAAACTCATGGCCTAAGTCTATTACAGCACATCCGCTAAAATAGCTCTTAGGCCTAATGGGGTCATAGATATTGAATGCTAGGCGTCCCTAAGCAAACAAAGTCCATCTCAGCCAGACCCAGTCTTGTCGGTCTAGCCGCTGAGGTCAGAACTCTTGGCGTGGGCTCGCGGCTTCCACAAGAGTTCCATAATTGACAAAAGTAAGTGCGAATGGGTTCCCCAAGCCCTATAGCATAGATTAAAAAAAGGGACTCACCAAGACGCAGTTGCTGTAGCCCAGGAGCCAGTTTTAGCAAGGCATGGAGAGCTCAGATTGTGGACTAAGGGCCTTTTGATGCATGGCCTATGGCCACGCGGAAAGGCCACCCTACTGGCAGAACCTCCAAGATGTTAGAAATTGTCCTAACACGAGCTCTCTGCCCAGAAAAATCCCAATCAAGTCAAATCACAATGAGCCAAATTAAAAAAATATCCAGGTTTAATGGGATTCTTGTGCTCTTGGGTGGTCCCGAGGAGAAACTGGGAAGCTGGGAAGCAGTGAATGCAACCACCGTGGGGAGGGGAGGGAACCACGGAGGAATAGACTGACGGAGTGGTCAAGATTTTGGCAGACTGTCTTGACCCTCCTCCGGGGAGGGGTCAGGGCTTGGCGGGCACAGGGACAGGTCCCCCAAAGATGGAGGCCAGAGACCAGGATTTGGGACTTAGAATACCTACGGTTAATTCATAAGAACAAAACAATGAGGGGTCTCCAGCCCCACCCACTGCTCTGGAAACAGCTGTTCTCCCAGGGCAGGAAGTGGGACTGTGGAAGTCGAGTTATAGGAAGGAAAGGAGGTTCTTGAGCGAGATGGTGGTGACTGTAGTGTGCATGTGCTTACTGCCAGGGAAATGTTTGCTAAAATATGGCTAAAATGCATATCTTCACCAACATCATGATGTACCTATAATCCCAGCCCTTGGAAAACAGAGGCAGGAGAAATAGGAGTTCAGGGCCAGCCTGGGCTATCTCAAAAAAAGCAAATAAAGTTTATGTTCTATGTTTTTTTTTATCACAATAGAAAAACCAGCCAGTTCTGGTAGTATGTCTCTGCTCATATTGCCATGGTCCTAGAAGACAGGCCTTGTGGGTTCATCTCTGAATGTGGAATTGGGAGGGACAGCTTTTTTATTTGTGTTGGCTGTTTGTTTTGGTGTTATTTATTTATTTTTGTTTGTTTGTTTGCTTAAGACAGGGCCTCACTATGTAGCCTTGGCTGACCTGAAACTTAACACTGTAGACCAGGCTGGCCTTAACTCACAGAGACCCACTGCCTGCTTCACTGTTTCTACCTCCTGAGCTCTGGGATTAAAGATGTGCACAGAATTTTGCCTCTCTCTCTCTCTCTCTCTCTCTCTCTTCTTTTTTTTAAGGTTTGTTTTCATTTGTGTAGTGGGAGAAGGTATATGCATACAGTCCTCCAAGGAAGCCAGAAGAGAGTATCCAATCCCCTGGAGCTGAAGTTAGAGGCAGTTGTGAGCTACTTGACTTGAGAGAACTCCAAACTCCAGTCCTTGCAAGAGCAGCAAGCTCTCTTAACCACCGGGTGATCATTCCAGCCCCTCTTTCAGCTTCTCTGTTTTCCACTTTAGGGGGTTAAAACACATGTGCACGTACTTAAATACAGAGAAGCATGGAGAACAATACAACATTGATGTATGTATTACTTTTGCAGCTTGAAAAAAAAGTCTATACTATGAGAAAAAAAATCAATGTTCTCAACCAAAACAGAAATGGGGAAAAAAAGAAAAGGAACAATCTAATTATTTGAAAAACACCTCTGGCTAGGCTCCAGTCCAAAAGTCAGGAGCAGTGTCGGGTTCCCCCACCAGCACTCCACTCCCCCAGTACCTGTCTCTAAACAGGCAGTGACTACCTGGGCCATTTTAGGAAGACTGGATGTATCTGTGATCCTTTTCGGCCCCCAAACCTGAGTCCATTAGTGGTAGATGCTTCCCTTTTAAGTCTGTAGGATGTGTATGCTGTCCCATGCTACAGTTTCAGCTACTTGCGAGGTTGAAGCAAGAGGAACATTTGAGCCCAAGAGTTCAAGGCCAGCCTGGGCAACACAGCAAGACTCCAGAATTAAAAAGAACAAAAGCTGATGGAGGGAGGTGGGAGAGGCAACACCAGAGTGCTCGTGGCAGTTCACTGTTTGCTGATTTTGGGAGCCTGACATCAGAATACTGAGTCACCACGTTCGAATGGCATCGCAACAGCTGGCAAATGTATTCTGGGCTTCTTGGTTTAGTTCGGATCCTGCTCCATGCTTCAGCCACAGTATACAGTTGATTTCAAGGCCCTGCCTAAGGTTACAACCCAAGATAGACAACCCCCAGCCTCAGGGAGCCAAGCAGCATGGGGTCACTCAACCCAAGTGACTATCACCTCTGGTAGATAAATCAGGGCTCAACTGTGTATGCAATGAAGTCCTTTTCAGAGGATCTCAAGCTTGTAATGTGTGTAGGGGGGTGGTGTGTGTGTGTTTCATGCATGCATGAATACATGTACATGTGCCTGGGAAGGTGGTGTGAAGAGGCCAGAGATACCTTCCTTAACTGATTCTCTACCTTATTTTAGACTTTGTCCATTGGGCGTGGGGGGTGGGGTAAATGCCATACTGCATGTGTAGAGATCAGAGGACAGCCTGTGGGAGTTGGCTCTTTCTTTTCACCATATGGCTCCTGGGCATGGGCTTGGGTCATCAGGCATGGCAACAACTGGTCTTACCTGCTGAGCCATCTTGCTAGCCTTTGTTTTTTAAGACAAAGTCTTTCATTAAACCTCACTAGCTGGCCACTGAACTCCAGGACCCAGCTGTCTCCAACACCCTGCCCCCTTTAGCACTAGAGTTACAGATTTCACCCTTAAGCCTGGCTTATTTGTGGGTGCTAGGAATCCAAACTCGTGTCCTCATGCTGCCTAGCAAGCACTTTACCTGCTGTGCCATTTCGCCAGCCTATAGCCTTGTTCTTATTGTGGGAGAGTAGGACACTGTCTGCAGGGCCAGCCACCTGCCCCAGGGATTCCAGCTGGCTGTGTGCGCTGAGGTAGCCTTGAGGGGTCCTTTGGTGTTTTCTGGAGGGTGTGCTCTGGCTTAAAGGCGAGAGTGGGATGGTGTCTCTGGCCATCAGAGAACCCAGACAAGTAATCACCTCTCTTCATGGGCCGCACTCTCCAAGCCCTGGAGCCTCCTTTGCTTCCTCACGCCTTCTTGAAAGCATCTCCCGTGACTGCAGCAGACAGTGGGCACGGGTAGCCGAAGGCCTCATATACCAAGTCTCTCTCTCCAACCCAGTTTTGCCCCTACTGTGGCAAAGATCTGCTCAGAATTCACGGCTACTGGGGGCTCATGAATTATGCACAGTACCAGATCAATTCATCAGCAGCTGTCAGAGAGGAATCAAAGGCACTGTGACGGGCATCAGCTCTTTCCGCCAAGCCTAGAACCCTTTGCACGAGTCCTGGAGTCACCAGAGCTCCTCTCTCCACCCCTCCCAGATGTCCATCTTTCTGTGTCTCCGCCAGATGCAGTTTTGATGGACTGGGGGAGGGGGGGGAACACAACAAAAAGCCCAGCCCATGTTTTCTGAGTGTGTTCTGGAATTCTCAGACTGAATAATTAATGCCAGCACTATATTTGTGAGGGAAAGTCACCTTGGGTGCAGGAGTCTCAGCCACCGCATCAAAGCCTCCTTAGGTCAACCCATGCCTGGTGGTACATGTTTGTCATTCCAGTATGTGGGTGGTAGAAGCAATATGATCAGGAGTTCAGGACCAGCCTCAACTACATAGAGAGTTCAAGGACGGCCTGGGCTACATGAGACCCCATTCAGGATCAGTAAGAGACCCATGTAAGGAAAAATAAACAGAGCCGCAATACGGGGAACAAATCCAGACCCAGGCATTCCCTGCTCAGAATGCAGTGTGGACAACTCTACTATCATAGGGGCGGCAATATCCCAAAGCATCCTCACAGACAAGCAAAGTCCAGCCTGGAAGGACTGGAGGGTTGTCTGCAAGACAAGGAGGGAAGCACTTCGAGAAGGTTAGTGAAGCGTCCGCATTGGGACACAGACAGCACCGGCCATAGGAGAGAAAATGAGCACACTGGGCTGTGCTGAGGTTTGCCCACCAGAGTGAAAAGGTGACCCTTAGCAAGGAGACTGCTCAGTATAAGGAACTTTGTGTGAAACAAACCAATAGACAAGTCAGCGAGGGTCACTGATCAGGGTCAGAGATAGCCAGCCTGGGCAGGCGCTTCCAGAGGCTGCTAAGATTGCAATGCTCAAGAAACCGACTGGTCATCACGGAAACACAGGCACAAGCCACAGTGTGACACTGATCCACAGCTGCCAGGATTCCTGACGTGGAAAGGACCCGCGGAGGGCAAGGATGTGGGCCAATGACAGCCAGCTCCCTCCACGAGCTGGAGGGATGTGGAACGACTCTTCAGAAAATTTTGACAATGCCTGATGGAGCAGAGCACACACCAGTGTCCCAGAACTATGCTCCGGCTAGTAACACACGTGTCAGGAAGAGACCTTCCTTTGCCAGCTCTGTTCACGGTCTCCCAGAAACCCAAGAATAGGACCCAAGAGGAAGCGTGGTCTTCCCTCCCACTGTACTACAACACAGCAGAAAAGACTGATCATCCACCATTGAGATGAATGAGTCGCCCAAACATGGATTAGGCGCAGAAGCCACCATAAGAAGGATTCGCCCTATGCAATTCCACCCATGTGCTGGACAGACAGGCTCCAGGTGGCTTCTAAGGTGTTGGCTGCAGGGATCCTGGTTTTGAGTCTGTGAAAATCCACTCACTCGGAGGCATTCGTTCACACACTTGCGTATACTCACAGCCAACTAAGCCACATTCTTGACCCACTCCCAGTTGGTTTTAGGACCTCAGGAAAGCTGAAGTGGGGTAATGCTACCAGTTTTTTCATTGGATATGAACAAATATCTGAAGAGAAACTAATTGTGACCAGAGAGCCCACATTCTGCCTTTAGAACTCAAATCCAAAAGAGCCTACTGGACCCCACGTGTGCAGAGCAGTGATGACGTCACCTTTCCTAACCTCCAATTGCCTCCTTGCCTCCCAGAAGCATCTCTTGAGTTTTCCTGCAGAGGTTGACACAGTTTGGACCACATTGTATCTCAGTTCTCTTTTGTTTTTCCCTAACTCTTTCTTCATTGACTGTCATCCACACCACAAGCAAAATAGTCCTGGTTCCCCAAGGCACCATCATAAAAAATGGCCAGCCCCCACCACATAATGGTTAACCAGCCCCATCCTGAAGCCATTAGGGTGCCAGCTTCCAGCCGCACTGAGGCATCCTCAGAGACAGTCTGCCCAGGCCAGAGACTCCTGGGATCTCCAAATATTAGGAACAGGGACCGAGACTCCCTAGAATCTAAATGTAGATGTTATCCTATCACAGTGAGCTTTAGATAACACTCCATATACACGTTTGAGCAGGAGATGGGGCTTGACTCCAGCTCACCATGTTGGCCTTTGTCCTAGCTTTCTCGCTCAGGTGACTCCAGGGTCTTTCATCTCAGCTCTGAGACCTCTTGTGGAATGTATCAGTTCCAGGTGATTGTCTAGACACAAGCCACATCCCAGGCATCATGCCATCAACGGTTCCACATACTAACTAGTGTGTCCTGATTTCTAATGATGGTTCTGGAAGCACAGGAGGGTGGCTTCAAGGCAAGGAGCACTCAGATTGATTAGTGATGTCTGCTGAGAATGGTGGCAGCGGAACTCTAGCAGGGACCCGGCCCTGACTCAGCCCTCAGTGGTCGGAGACCTGAAATTGGAGGAATGGAGGCAAGGAATTGAGAAGACCCCTCACACATATACACACACACATGCACACACACACATACACACACACGTGCAAACACACACACCACCAAGTAGCATTAAAAACTGAACAACAACAAAAAAACCTTTATTATAGAAAAAGCTGCAAATTTTTAAAAAATCACACATAAAGACTGTACAACTGAATGACTGCCTATGCAGTCAGAGTGACCATTTGGATGGAAGCTGTGGGGCTTCGGGTTGGTTTACACTTTCACTGTCAAATATATATTTTATGCACTTATCCACCACCCAAAACGAAAATCCATGAAGAGTTAGATCTAGAAAGACTATCAGCTTTCTACCCTCTCTAAACCGTGTCCATCACCTGCTCAGCCCTTCCTCATCCCCTAATATCAAGCTTCTCTTGTTCTCTTTCTAAGCATTATATGGCACCCACAAGTACACATGCTTACACATGTGTTTTTCTTTCTGAGATTGGGACCTCATTTCACGTTATACATTCTAAGTCCACTCATTAGTCTGCCTTTTGTGATTTAATTTTTCTCGAGAGATGAAGTGTCTGTTCTCTCCTCATCTCCCACCATCTGTATTGTCCCCTGTGCCTTCACTTAGTTTTTCCGACTCCCCCGGCACTCCTCCACCACTGTGGATATGGGACACGGGGACAGAAGCACTCTGATGATTGTCCTACCCTCCCAGTCCCAACTGCAGGCTTCCTCCTGCTGGGTGCCAGAAGGCTGAAGTCAAGCAGCTGTAGAATCTGAGCTTAGTAACCCCCACTTTCCAATGACCCATGGCCTCAGACTGGGACACATGAGCTAGGAGGCTGTGGAACCTGGGCTCAGGAGCCCCAGCTTCCTCCTGAGAACCTTTGGAAACTGTCACTGGGTGACTGCCAGGTGTTCTGTGTGGAGCGGCGGGTTGGCCAGGGTTGCACGTCCTGCAGACAGGGACTGGAGAATTCCAGCTGTCTCATGCTCTGAGCTGCCGGATGTCCAGACGACTCCCTGCCTGCTGCTCTCCACCTTCCTGGCCTGTTCCTGTCACTTGGGCTCACAGTGTTCCCACTGGCCAGGCCCTGGGAAACTTGGGCAAGCTTTGGGGGGAGGAGGTTTGGCATAGGAAGAAAGGGAGGTTCTGGGACTTTGTGACCTTGACCGCGTCTCCTGGCCTGGCTGGGTCTACGTCCCATGGAAACCCTTTCAGCTGCAAACCTGGTTAGCCAGAGCCAGAGCAGGGAACCCAGCGAGTCTCAGAAAAACTGGATTAATGGGCATCTGAACACATCTGCCTGTTCCCAGGCCTCTGCTGAGTCCTCCCAGGCACGCTTCTAGGGAGTCAGGTTTCAGACTGTTGAGTTTGCTGAACACACACCATCCCTACTCATAAGAGCAAATGCAACGGAGGTTGTGCCCGCAGTGCGTTGAGTCTCTGAGATAGGATCGGCTCTACCCAGAGATGAGAATTACCCAATTATTGCCTGCACTTCAGAGACCAGGAAGCTCAGAGAAGTCAAGAGACTCAGCCAATGTCACACAGCTTGGCAGTGGAGAAGCTGGGACTTCCTGTGGTATGTTTTGGGTACCCCGGTGCCTCCAGTTTCTCTCTCTTTCCATCATCCTGTTCTGTGTCTGAAGCACTTTCCTCTCAGTCAGAACATTTCCACACCCCAAAGCTCTCCCTGCAGATGCCAGGGCTGAGGTGAGCATCAGTGCCCACTTTCTTTGATGAAGATCACTCTTGACAGAGTGTGTCTGTCAGTTTGTCAGAAGGGCCAGGGAACCCACTTCTAAGATGAGGGTACAGCCATGTGTGCTTACAGCGTGGAGGTGATGGGGCCAATGCCTTGGGAAAGGCGCACAATGCAGGGGCAGAAGAGAGAAGTGACAGCATCAAGGCCTGCTGAGGGCCAGATACTTCTTAAAAAGACTTAGGATGTAAAGTGTGTGTGTGTGTTTCTGTGTGTGTGTATTTCTGTGTCTAAGTATGTGCACATGACTGTAGGTGTTGGTAGAAGCCAGAAGAGGACACCAGATCACCTGGAGCAGGAATTACAGGTGGTTCTAAGCCCTCTGATGTGCCTGAGCTGGGTCCTCTGCAAGAGCAGTAAATGTCGTAATTAACTGCTGGGCCACCTCAGCCCATGTACCAGGTGCATCCTCACTACACCTGCCAGGAGCCACTGTGTACAGCGCACAGATAGGAGCTGCTGTCTACAATGTACAGATAAGGAAACAGGACTGTCAAGGGCTGCTGTGCACAGTGCACAGATGGGGAAACTCAGTGTCTGGTCTCAAGTCTGATGCTCAGCCCCTGCTGATGGTTAGTGTCAGCCAAAGACCTTATCAATATCTGATGAAGGGGGATGATCTGGGGGAGCCCTGAGTCCCTGGAAGCACAGGGAAGGTTTCAGGTCCAGAAGAGACTGCAATCCTCTTTGGTGGCTCTGCTGGCTGAGGACACAGCATGGCCAGAGGGGTCACAGGTAGAGGTCACTCGGCTGGAACAGAGCCTGCCACCAGCCGAGCCTTGCAAGTCTGTGGCCTGAATGCATTCCAGGTCCCCACAGGACCTCACCACCCTGCCAGCTCAAGGCAGCTGCTGCGTTGGACAGTTCTAGGGAAGCCGAAGAAAATCCTTCACCCTGCCTCCAGTTGGCCTCTAGCCAGAGCAGAGTGGCATTCAGAACTGGAAAGAAATAATGGCACTCCCTGAGTACCCTTGCCCATAGGGCGCCTGTGCCAGGTGGGGTCCGCACTCAGTCTCTGGGTGCCAGGGTCCTCTTTCTGTCACTTCTGTCACTCTGTCCAGTATACAGCTGACAACATAGGCAGCGCACCGTGGTCTTTCTAGCCAGAACAAGAGGACTGGGAGGCCTCAGAGAATTAAGCTGAAGGTCAGCATCTGGAGATGGAAGTAGAGTGTTCTAGAACAGAAGGCACTTCCCATGCAAAGGCACTGATGCAATACATAGAGGCATAGGAGATCTTGGTGGGAATCTGAGATGGGGCTGGACCAGTAGGCAGGCCAGGCTCTTATGCGGCATGATAAAGACTGCCAGACCCAGGAACTGATGGTGTGCACCAGGGACCCGAAGAGGAGTGTGTGGGTGCTGAGAGGCCTTTGCCAGAAAAGACAATTACCACCAAGCCTGATGACCCGAGTTCAATCCCCAGGACCCACACGGTGGAAGGCGAGAAGTGACAACCACTGGCTGTCCTTGTCCTCCACATTCACACTCAGTTCTTACACACACATGCAAGCATGCGCACGTGCGCACGCGCGCGCACACACACACACACACACACACACANCACATGCAAGCATGCGCACGTGCGCGCACACACACACACACACACACACACACACCGATGATGAAAAAAGTTTTGAAAGAAGGGGGTAACAGGGTGAGGTTGATTGACATCCCACTAGGGGTTCCCCTGCACTAAGTGGTTCCCAGATGCATAGTCCAGTTCCCACTTCCTTTGTGGACAACTTTGATCTGTGCTGCCTAGGGCCGCCTCTAACCGGCATTCCCAAAGATATTTTGCTCATGATGGGCTGGGCACAGGGCTCTTACACACCTTATAAAGCACTTAGAAGTGACTTCTGCTACAAAGAGTGATTCCTCATGCAGACCCAGGTAAATAAAGTCAGGATGAGTCTTTGTCTGAGCCTTCACCCCATGTCTGTCAATTTTCTGTGGGTCACGTGCCTGCAGACTTGTTACCTCCCTAGAACCATAATGACTAACTTCTCACTCTCCTTCAAGACCAGCATCACAAAGGTAAGGGTCACAGGGCCATCTTACTATCAGCTTTCAGTGCCCTGTCCCAGATGCTGTAAAGGTACCTACAAATCCCAGCTATTGTCCTCAGCATGCAGTCGCCTTGGATTCCAGAAACAGCAGAACCTCACAGGAGAGAGCCCTGCCAGATGATGGTGATTGTCCTCGAGGACAAGGATGCAGCCTGGAACTGAGTGTCCACCTCCCGAGAACCAGCTTGTCCCTCGGGCAATAAGGACTTTCCTGGGGCACCCTGTAGACCCAAGACAGTGATAAGGAAGATCACGCCTGGCCAAGATTGATTAAGCAGACACACTTTTTTTTTCTAAAAAATTATTATTGTTGTTTTATTTTATGTGCACTGCTGTTTTTTGCCTGCCTGTGTGTCTCTGTAAAGGTGTTGGGACTCCTGGAGTTGCAATTACAGACAATGGTAAGCTTCCATGTGGATGCTAGGAATTGAATCCAAGTCCTCTGGAAGAGCAGCCAGTGCCCTTAACCGCCAAGCCATCTCTCCAGTCCCCGGCACACTTTTTAATAAAAGATTTATTTTTATTATTTTCATTTATGTGTAAGTATGTATCTAGCCAGGCAGTGGTGACCCATGCCTTTAATCCCAGCACTCAAGAGGCAGTCAGATCTCAGAGTTCGAGGCCAGCCTAATCTACAGAGTGAGTTCCAGGATAGTCAGAGCTGTTACACAGAGAAACCTGTCTTGAAAAGCAAAATCAAAACAAAAGGAAGTGTGTGTCTGAGTGATGCTGTATGAGTGTAAGAGTCTGTGTCAACCAAAGGAGGACATTGCATCCTCTGGGGCTGGAGGTACAGGCAGTTGTGAGCCCCATGTGAGTGCTGGGAACCGAACTTGCATCCTCTACAGAGAGGCATGCACCCTTAGCGGCTGAGTCAGGCACACCTCTGACACTTCTCCCACTTCTATTTGAATCTAGAGCTCACGTCAGTGCCCTGAAGATGGACCTGGGACCCTTTTATCTGCACTCCAGAGTTGCTGAAATAGCTTCTCTGTTTTCGCCACCCCTAGCCTCGTCAGTTGGCATATTGGAGGTCCTAGGGTGCTGGCTGAGCTCAGCCTGCTGGAGCCTCTGGAGTAGAGGTTTCTGCTATCAAAACTACGACCCAGTCCTCACCCCGAGCAGCTCTGCCCCCATCACCCACATGGACAGTTCTCCCAAGCCTTAAAGGAGGAGTTTGCTAACTCTGCTCAACTCTGCCTTGAGGTGGCTACCCACAGGAACACTGTCACCTGCCATGACCTTGACCTCAGCAGCTTGCTCAGTCTCATGCAACCCTGGGACATTATCAATTGACTGAGAGGCACAAAGGAGACAGAAAACCCCATGATTGACCAGTCCTGGTGATGAGCTAGGCTCTTCGTACCTGTCGCCCCCCCCCCAGTTATGTCAAGCATGAGTAAAGTCCTTCCAGAGTCCCTCTGGAGTGCCAAGTACCAAAACTCAAACAGACCCAAGGACAATGAGATCCCCAATTCCTCTACCATGCAGCCCCCTGATGATGAGCCCTATTTAGCCTATTTAGCCAGAGTCCATCGCTGTGCCATTTGCTGCCTCCTGGCTGGACACCACTGGGGCTTTCTATCCACACCACTTGAGATTCTCTCCCAGGCAGGATTGACAAGGGCAGCCAAGAGGCCTCCTTCTACAGAGGCAAAGCACCGTTCACCAGGACTAGCTGTTCAGTAGATTCATACAAAGCTAGTTGGGTTTTTTTAATTGGCCAGAGGCCTAGAAACCGACTGGCAGGGATGGAATAGACAGATGGGATCCTATATGAAGTGACTGACTCATTGGGCTTAGAAAGAGAAGGAGATCTTATTAGTCAGTAGTGCCTCAAAGGGCTGCGACTTCACAGGAAGCCTCTCGGGTCCAGCCAGCTGGGACTGCCTCACCTCCTTGACTGGCACTGTCTGGCTTTGCCAGAGAATCTACAAGCCCAGGTATTGAAGCTGAATGCTCACAGGCCTGCCTTGTTCCTGAAGTTTGCAGGGCACAGGAGATCCTGTTTGCTTACCCATCGATGGGACTAAGCCAGCAGTTTTCCCCCGGGGCCATTTTTACAGTCCTATCTGAGCCTGAGCTTGAAGCGGCATGACTCAGGAGGTTCTAAATGCCCGGGACTCCAGACCATGGCTTGGGGTGTGGACATCTGGCCAATGCAATGGGGTCATCAGTTCCGTTGACCAAAGATGGCTTATCAGCTTTTTTCTCTTCCCCACCCATATCTCCCTGTCAGAGGGTTGTCTGGGCTTGACTTCCACTACCCTGTTACCTTCTAAAAGCTCAGGCCAAAGCCACAGAAAAGAGCCAGGGTCCCTAATCAGACAGACCCCTAGATTACCTGGAGTCTAAACTGGATTAACTCAGCCGACATCTACACAGCACCCACATCCCAGGCGCTAGACAGTGCCCTGGTGAGGCTGGGATGGACCAGCGGATGAGGCCCCTGCAATAGGGGAGGGGGGGGCTGATGACAGTCCTTTTCACATGTTTGCCAAGAATGTGCCTGTGTACTGGGGAGTTGGCTGAGCAGTCAAGAGCGTGCATACTTCTCTTGCAGAAGACCCAGGTTCAGTTGCCAGTGCCTCCCAGCGCCTGTGACTCCAGCTGCAGAGGACCAGATAGATGTGTTTGACCTTCCAGGGTACCTGGAATCATGTGCACACACACACATACAAAATTTAAAAACAAGTCTTTGAAAGAGAACAACAAATAGACTACACACACACACACACACACACACACACACACACACACACACACACA
>LOJH01004120.1:384-23823 GCA_001685095.1 Ellobius talpinus | reverse complement strand
ACACACACACACACACACACACACACACACACACACACACACACATACACCCCACCGCCACCACCACCTGGTGAAGGTTGGACTGGCCATATACTCAGTCAGCACAGGGGACCGGAGAAAGTCTAAGACCCACCCAGAGGCTCCTACCACACCCTTAGGACACCACAGCCCTCAGCTGCCAGGCTGGGCACCTCCCCTGATCCAGGGCTCTGTGGGTGTCTACTCTACCCATCTACTTGTGATTCTGGATTTTGCTTTGTATGACGACACCGTACCTTTTATGGTCACTAAGAAAACAGAAGGAGGGCTTTTTCTGGTGGGGACAGAAGCTTAAGAATTTATTCCTACAGAGGCTGAGGGACCCATATAGCCCTACCCCATCTCTCTTCATGAGAGCCAAGCAGGGTCCAGGCATCAAATAAGTCACAAGCCCTGAACTACTTCTGCAGTAGAGTAAAGAGTGAAGAAGTCAGAAGGGGCTTCTAGGCCTGAGCACCACCCTGGTCGGGTGGAGTGCCCCCCCACTCCTTCCCTGGCCAAGCTCCCAGGAAGCATTGCATTCCAGCTCCTCCTCCTCTAGCAGAGGGGAGAGCATGTCTGGCCTCCTGCAGGCTCACTCTCCAGCTCACACCCCTCCCTCACAGGAGGCCCCCTCTGTCCCCAAGCTGAGTTCCTGACCTGAGCCAGCGCCTTCCCACCAGCAGCGGATCCATTTGGATCCATTCGGGTTAGTCAGGCAGCAGGCCAGGCAGAGGGTCACTGCTAACTGTATGCTAATGAGAGCGAGGGCAATCAATCCGTCCTTAATCAGGCAACCACTGTGCATGGCAGGTGAGTCCAATTCTGGCCTGGGGATGAGCAAAACAGGGGTACACAGGGGAGGAGGAGCAGAGGGAAGAAAAGGGAGGGACGGGAGAAAAAGAGAAGAGGAGGACGAGAAGGAGGGAAGGGGGAGGAAGTGGGAGGGAGAACAGGAGCCCTATGGTCCCCACCTCTATCCCTTAGGCACAGCCTTGCTCGCCTAGACTGGCTGTGCCCCCAGGGACCACTGGTTGAAAATTGAAAGTACCAAGGGAAAAAAGAAAGGAAAGAAAAGTGTGTGCGGTGTGTGGGGGGGGCATCATCTTTTTAATCAACTCTGGAAGCTGCAACAGCTAATGAATTCATGGTCTTCGGGAACCCCAGGGCACTGTAGAGAAGCCAGACCTCCTCCTTCCCTGTTTGCCCCCTCCCTTGCTCTCTGCCCAGTTCCTCTACTTCACAGCTCCACAGAGTTCAGGGAGGGGGAAGCAGCCAAGTAGAATGCAGGATCTCAGTGGCTCCTGGGAACTTGCAAACTGGAGGTCTACGGATCTCACCCCTGACTCTCAGCCAAGCACCCACCGCTCCCCAGGGAAAGGCTCACTCAAGGCCATCACCCCTGCAAAGCCAGGGCCTTGGACCTCTCTCAGCTCAGACGATATAGTAAAAGAGGACTAAACAGACCCCCGAAGGTCCTTTCTCTGATGAGCCCAGCTGTGGTTATTTATTTTGCACCTACTGTGTGCAAGCTTTAACTTTAACGGATTTGGAGAATGCTCCCATACAGCCTCTGGGGACTAGTTACTGTGTTACAGATGAGAAAGCAGAGAGTAGGGCAGGGATACAAACTTGCCAGCATCTCAGGGCAGAGGCCTTGTATGACACTATTCTGGGGAAATGAACAAACTTACCCAAGGGATCACAGGATCCTACTTGATAAACCAATGAGATTATCGAGGTTACTTCAGAGCAGAAATGACTCAAGGGCAGTTGCATCAGCCCACCCCAGCAAGGAAGACAACTCAAGAACTGGGCCCCTGGAGCTCGCTGCATGACTGGCAGGCATGACTCAAAGGAGCAGAGTCTCTTCTCCTCAACAGGCTTTATTGATTGCACAATCTCAAAATGGGAGGGACATTGGCTTCTGCTAAGTTTCAGGGATTTCCTGAGACTTACCCTTTGTTTATTGCTGGAGTTTCCTTTCTATATGAAATGTTTCAAGTCAGAATCAATTGCTACACAGCAGGAAGATGTGAAGCCCCACAGTGGCTCTGGCTACAGGGTCCTGGGGATGCCATTTTCTCCCAGAATTCTGAAGTACCCTGGCTCCCCAGCCCCCATCCTCCCAGTTCTGTTTTGTCTTTTGTCTTTGAAGCTTTGACTTCACATCTCCTCTGGCAGTTTCTTCCCTGCTTTTAAAAAATGCCAAGCCCGGGCTAGAGAGATGACTCAGAGGCTAAGAGTACTGTGTGCTCTTCCTGAGGTCATAAATTCAGTTCCCAGCAACCACATAGTGGCTCACAGCCATCTGTAATGAGATCTGGTGCCCTCTGCTGGCCTGCAGGCATACATGCTAGCAGAACAGTGCATGCTTAATATTTTTTTAAGTGCCAAGCCAATAGGTTTTAACAGTTAAGCTTTATTCGTCTTTGTTCTGACTGGCTATCTCTGGTCCCCTCGGGTGGTATATGGCATGACACACAGGATCAGCACCTCCCAAGGCTTTTCTGTGCTTCATTTACTCCTGCCTCATCAGGTGACTCAAGTAAAACCCAGAGATGTTGACTAACTTACCTGAGGTCACCCAGCAAACCAGAGACCATACAAGCACACATGCAGCTTTAGCAGCCTCTGGTCTAACCTCAGCACTAGGTCACACAGCAAACCACAGACCATATAAGTACACACACAGCTTTGGCAGCCTCTGGTCTAACCTCAGCTAACAGTCCAGATTTCCAGAGAAATCCCACTCAGGGCAACTCAAGTGAAAGAAGGCAAAAGTTGGGAAGGGAGATAGCCCTGTTCTGCAGGGTAGGAGGTCCCAATGGAGAACCCAGTGGGACCATCAAGGAAGGGCTAGACAGAAACGCCAAAGGTGAGAAAGAGCCATGCTGAGTGCAAAGCAGTTGAAGAGTAACTTAAAGCATGAGCTGAAGGCTCTGCTTCTCTGTTGCACTTTCCGGGCTTCAGCAAGCACTTGTTCCACACCCAAGCTGAGGTGAGGATGCAGCTAGCCCTCACTGCTGCTGCAAACACAGCTTCCCAGAAAGTTCTGTCAGACCAATGGCTCCCAGAGATGTGAGTCTCCTTGAGGATGCAGCCCTCTTTATTCTGCTCTGGCGATTGGTCCATTACGGCTGCTAGTTCTACACAGAAGCAAGCCTTCTGGGTTTCCCACCACCTCAACACCACTTAGGCCACAACCTCCAGGAAGGCAGAGGAAGATAGTTCATTCCCATCTGCAATGAACAGACTGCTCCTAGGGACAGCCAGGCCACCAAGGTTAGGCTTTGGAGGACTGGAACCCAGGGCTTCTTGGGAACAGACCTGGGGAATGTGTGTCCACAGGTGACACTAGAGGGCAGTGGTGTGTCTCAGGGCTGAAGGTCCTGCTGACCTGGATCACATTTCACAGGTAGTAGTAAGTGAAGCTGGGGCGAGACAGCCACCTGACTTATCTAGACGGCGCCAGCTGGTAATCGACATGCCCCAGTAATCGACAAAACCCTGAGCTCAAGTTGCCAAATCTGATGGGTCCAAGAGCCTGGAGACTGTGATGCCAGCATGCTGGCACCAGAGCCAGCTGCCCGGGATGTCCCTTTCCCCTTTCCAACCTTGTTTTACCATCTTCTGGGGGAGAGAAAGGCCTCTCCACTCTATACAAGAGGCATCACCCAGATGGCAATGCAGAGTCACAGGTCTGAGTGACCAGGCAGGTCAGTCTGGCTCCTGCCTGGACTCCAACCTGGAGACAAGCCTCAGTCATGGGTGACCAGGCTTCCCAGATGAACACTTTGCTATGTTCCTGCTCTCTCCAGAACTGGACCTTTAGAGGAGGTCTGACCTCAAGAGCAGGCAGAGCCCACCCATCAGTGACTCTACACAAGAAGGATGTCTTTCTTGCCTGTGTCTTGCTCAGAGTCTGCTTAGAAAGACAGTACCCCAGGCTCCTTCCAACTCCCATTATCCCCCAGAGCAGCACCGGACAGGAATACCATAAGCTTTGCCGGCCAGGTAGCAGCAACTACTCATTTCTACCACTGTGGCAAAAAACCAAACCAAAACAACAACAACAAAACCCCAGCAGCTATAAACACAATAAGAGTAATTGACACCACCATGTTCCAATAAAGTTTTATTTCCAAAAGCAAGGAGAGAGTGTGGCTGTTAGGTTTTAATTTTCTAACTTCTACTCCAGAGCCATGGCATCTCTCACCAGACTCTTTGCCTCCAGACAAAAGAAAGTGATGGGATCACTGGGAGAACTCCTTCCCTGAGGAGACTAAGCAGCACCTATCCCTTCTTCAAAAGGTCCCAATGACAAACCAAAGTACAAAGCCACTTCACTTGGGGAGAAGCAAGATCATTGTATTTATTTGTAGATCATGGGTGAGGGATTAGTGACCAGAGCGTGGGGGAACCCCAAAGCAGCTGCCCTGGGAAATTTGTGCTCCCGTGATGAGCACTTCTTCACAGCAGAACCGAGAGAGCCCCTCAGTTAACCTTCCCCAGCCTAGATACCTCACGCGACCTCCAAAGCCATGCACAGTTAGGGAGTGATTGCATGAAGATGACTGGAAGAATTTGCTGGACCTTCAGGTGAGAGTCGACGACCCTCCCCGCCCCCTTTATCTATGAGGGAATGTCAATAGCCAGTAAGCCCTGATTGAGGATGCAGTCTTGAGCTCAGGAGTAGCTGACCTGATGAAGATGGCAGCCGTTTTGCTTGGTGGACCACACTGTACAACAGGGACCGTGCAGGAGTGGGCTGCACCCCTACCTGGAAGGGGCAAAAGTGCTTTCTACCACATTTTTCTACCACATCTTGTTGGCCAGAACTCAGGCTACCACAAAGGAGGCTGGGAAATATCCATTGTATTCAGGAGAAACGGACTAGAAGAGGCTTCAGGGGTTACCTGCTCCCCTGCCTCACCTCTGGCCCTCAGCAGTCACTCTAACACAGGGGCTCCCCTCCTCCCTCTTGGGGAGCTTTCTGTAGTCATTTCTCCTCTATGTGGCAAAACACCTGTCGGCAGCAACTTACGGGAAGAAAGGCTCACCTGGGCTCATGGGGTTTTTTTGGAAGTCCACAACCCCTCAAAATGATGACGGCACAGTGACAGGAGTGTGGCAGGGGTATCTCATTATGGCCCCCCAGAAAGGAAAAGATACAGGCTAAAACATCAAAGGCCACCCTGATAACCTCGCCCTTCTACCAGCCAGACCCTACCTCCTCAAGACTCCACCCCCTCCAACATATGGAGAAACAAGACCTCAAAACATGAGCCCGTGAGGACATTTCCCATGAAAACTCTGACATTTAGACAGCAAGAATGCTTTCACAGCCAATGCCTGGAGCTGTCGCTAGACTCCATGGTCCTGGAGAGTTGAAGGTCACCAAAGTGAACACAGATTGACTTTAGCCAGGGCCTCCAGCAGGTGAAATAAATGACTTCTAGAACCAGGGACCTCTGTGCCTAGAGAAGCTCACATTAGGGTCACCCCACTCATTTAACATCAACACCTACCTGGACCCTGTCCTTGTCTAAATCTCCGTCCTTTTTGTTTGGTGCCTATTGTTTGGTATTGCTAGAAGTGGTGCGGGCCTAAGAACCTTAGAGCCTTCTCCTCCCATCCCATAACAGCCTGGGGTAGAAAGGCCCAGGAGACAATCAGAGAGCTGGGGCTTCTCATAACCCTGCACCCAGACCCCTTTGCTGTGGAACTTTGCAGTTCCATCCAGTCTAACTTTGGAGTCCTCCAAGAAGCTTCCTGTGGCTGAGGCAATGCCGTCACGAAAGTCGTTTGAAGGATTTGGGCCTCTCACTCTTGTGCCTTTGCTGTTGCCCTGAGATCACATCGAGCTAGTCTAATGGAGGATGAAAGGCGTGTTAAGCAGATTCAGGTCACCTGAGCTACCCCTGCCTACAGCCTTCCGGTCCCCAGGCAAGGGAGTGGGCCCATCAAAGCTGCGAAGCTGCATGAACCCTGATCCTTCCTCTTAGCTGGCTCTAGATGTGTGAGAAATAATGTTTACTGTTGCAGGCCACCAAGATTTGGGAGTGGTTTGTTATGTGGCATCATTGCAGCAATAAGTAACTATTATACTCTGGTTGTCTTCCACTTTAAAGATGGAAAAAGAAAAGCTAAGAGATGCTGAGAGCTTTGTTTGCTCAGGGTAGTATAGCTGGCAGATGCTAGCACCTGTATGCTTTAATCAGTGCATAGTCTATCAGATTCCAAGTTCTGTTCTGGCCAAGCTTTGGTTTAAAGATCTGACAGCTGTTCGGTCCCCTGAACTATAATGGCATCTATGTGCAGTAGTCGCCAGTGTTTGTTGAGTGTGTGGAGGGACCCTGCTTTTGAGTGGCAGCAACAAAGAGGCCCTTCTTGCTCTCAAGAAACCCACAGGCATGAACTTTCCAGCAGGGGTGGGGAGGAAGCCAGTAAACCAGCGATCAAATTTCTGCAGGCACCAGGGACCCGTTACCACTCAATCATTCCTTTGTTTTCGAGAAGACCTGGGGGAGACAAGGGCAACATCAAAGGAGGTAGAGAATTGTTCTTTAGAAACTACCAGGTCTTCTGATGTGGTGACAGCCCCCCCATGGGAAAGATGCAGGGTGGGCTTGGGGAACTGGGGCCATGGTGTCAGATCGTGAAGCCTGCAGCTTAGTACAGGCTAAGATAAGGCATGGTTGGTGGTTGGCCCAGGAAATTTCCTGGGAGTACATCTCAGAGAATTGCTGTGGTGTGTGTGGCAGGGGTGGGGGGAGGGGACGGAGCTTTGCTGTGCATCCTGCTTACCCTGTGTCCACCCAACCTGCAGACTCTGTCCAGGGAGCTTATGTTCAGCCCAGTCTGTTCCAGAGCCACTCAGGAAGCAGCGCTTTCTCCCTGGCTGGGGTTTTGCACACACAGATCCAGGGAAGAATTGATTTCCGCTTATCTTATTTCCCCATCAGGCATCCACGCCTCAGTAGCTTTATGATTACTCCATGTTGCTGCTCCTGTTCCCTGTCAGCACCAATATATTTCTAATTGAAAAGAAATGCAGGCACACAAAAAATGTGTGCGCCTATCACCATACAAACACATGCATTCACACATATGCATACAGACATGCATAGACACATACATACACTTTTGAACACACATGTAATACCAGCATGCACACACACTCTGATACACACATGCATACATAATACATACAGGCACACACAATCATGCATGGCCTAGCTTGGTCTCTTGGTAATATGTCAGCTGACACCCTCATAATGCCAATCAGCCCCTAAATAAATGGTATCTAAGACTCACTGTCTCCTGAAAATTCCAGAGCCACAGCTTTGGATGTCCCTTTGTCTCTGGGGGGGTCCATACAGCTTTTAGGATACTCCAGCATCTTTCCATAAGAAAGCATAGAAGCTAGTGCCATCTATTGGTGAGGACCCTGGTCTGGAGCTGAGCTGTGACATTATTTCCTAATTCTCTCCCTTAAAGTTCCTATCCTGCCAGTCTGTATTGTATTTGTGGCTTTCTGACCCAGTCCTCATCATAATTCATAATGCAGGGCATGCAATGGTGCTCAATAAGTGTCTGTAGACATTAAAGCCATTGCTAAGGAATGAGAATGTTTGTTTGGAGCGGGAAAGTGATGCAGCTCTCTCGGCTCCCTCCTGGAAAAGCTCATGATCACCCACTCCCGAATGCCGGTCCCTTGGCAGCACAGCTTCACCCTAAGCAAGTAGCAGAATGAATTTTAGTTGTGAGTCATTGCCATGACTCAGGTAGACTAACTGGTGACTTAGAGCTGGCCTCTAGGGCCAGACAGACCTTCGGTTGAACCACGGCTCTCATGCCTCTGTGGCTTAAGCAGTTTACTGGATCCCCCTGAGCCTCTTATTATGACAATGACATAATAAGACTGGCTTTGCAGTCTTCCTGAGAGTCTCCAGTGAGATACAGTGCAAAAAGTGCCTGCGCAGCAGTGGGCCCTCACTCACGGTGGCTGACAGAGCTGCCACTGATATTCATGCACACAGCAGCCTTGGCTCTGCTGCAAGGACAGGGAAAGCAAGCGCCAGGTCCCCTGAGAGCATGCAGCTGGTAGGGAGAAAGAGGAAGCCGAGAAAGAATGCCTTGAAAAGCATTGCTTGCTAAACTTAGCTCCGAGGTCAGAAGGAGGTCGGAGGAACGAGAGGCCAGGCTGGGCTGAAGTAGTCAAGAGAGGCTTCCTGGAAGGGTGTGGTGAGGAGGGACTCAAGGGGTCAGGTGATGAGGTGGCAGGGCACAGAAGTACCAGGGCACGAATAAAGCGGCCCGCGAGGAGCTTACAGGAGAGAGAAAGGAGGGTCAGTCTAGATAGAGGGTGTGGAGACCCAGGCTTTTTTGACCTTTCCTTTTAGGATAACATCAGAGACACGGTGGGAAAGAGAGTGTGTTCCCAGAGGCAATAATAGTTCAGCAATGGCGATAGAGCAAGAACTAAATCCCATCTCTCCACCTGGCCCCTGCCCCGCGAAGAGTCAACTAGCAGCTGTGTCTGATCAGCAGCCTCTGGGGGACGAGTGACTCTCACACTGACCCCTGACCTCTGCCGCTTTCTTCTCGGGGTTAGGACTCCTGAGAGAAAATGGATACTCTTCTACAATACCCAAGCATGAGTCACACATCTGAGACCCCACCCCGCCTCCACGCACACACAATAGCGAGTCAGAACCGTGGGCCGTGTGTTCAGAACCATGGACAGCACCACGGCCCGGCATTCCGGGAAGATGACCAGCCTAAGCTACAGGCCAAGCTACAGGCTCGGCCCCACCGACAGTTCCAGCACCACAGACAGCTCCAGAGCCCTGGCTTCTGACGCCAAGGCTTGAAAGGCCAGCGATTTCCTCCACCCCTATAAGAGCATCCTCAAACCACCTTCCAGAAACCAATGACCACTCCCGTGGCAACGTACTTTCTAGAGGCCCACTCATTCTCCCCCTCCCTCTCTGTAAAATCTACTTCAGATGACCCTATTCCACCGGCCTGCAGCTTTCAGGGGCGCACAAAAGGCTGCATATCAGAAATCTCACACGGCTCAGTCTGATAGGCACTCCTTTGACAGCAACCCTTTCTCCTGCCAGGCGTCTGCTCCCTCTCACAGGCTCTAAGTCACCAGCTCTGGCCAGCAGTGACCTTCCCCACCCGCAGCAGGCTGGGAGAACTTCCCTTCCAGGGAAACTGCCTGCTCAGAGGGGGCCCCACCGAGCCAGCCCAGACCCCATGGCCTCTGCCACAGCTAATGAATACAAGCCACAGGAGCAAAATGGCTTTGAAATGATCCAGGGTACAGAGGCTGCTCGGCATGAACACCCAGTTTTCATCAGAACATTCATGGAAGGGAATTAATCAGGAGGCTCGGTGGAGTCTCGTTTGGCGGGGAGGGCCAGGAAAGGTGACGGGGCTTGGGGTGGGGTGCTTTGCCTCAGTAATCAATGTTGGAAAGAATTCTGTGAATATCAATGATCTAACTGCACACGGAGGCTGGGAATAGTGAAGCTGAGTGGGGAAAACAAGGTCTAACAACACAGCAGCCTCTGTGGCTGCAGACAAGAAAAGCTGCTGTGTCCATTCATTCGTTCACTCATTCATTCATCCACCCACCCTTTCATCCATCTGGCTCATCGGTCTCTATGGAGACCCTCTCATATGCTGGGTGCTGGCTCTGGGGCAGTAGTCACTGGGCAAGACTGAACTGCAAAGACATTTGGAATCAAGCTTTTTAAACTACTGCTTGGGTTCTCCTGTGTCTCCTGACCTTTCTTGCTCATGACCAATATTGTATATTTTGTACACCCACACCCACAACACACACACACACACACACACACACACACACACACCAGAAGAACAGCTACACAGAGATGGGGGTAGCAGAATGCTGTCAAAAGTCAGAGACTTCAGAAGGCTGAGGGCAGCAAGGAGGCATAGAAGGTTCTCTGATTTGCTCTGGAAACACCTTGATTTGATTTTTTTATTTCTTCCTTCAGAACTAAGAGAATAATTTGCTATTGTTTGGGATGGAGAGATGGCTCAGCAGTTAAGAGCACCAGCTTCTCTTACCAAGGGCCTGGGTTTGGTTCCCAGCACTAACATGGCAGCTCATAACTGTTTGTGACCTGCAGCTCCAGGGTGTCCAATGCACTCTTCTGGCCTCTTCAGGTACCAGGCACACAGGTGGCACACATATGTGCATGCAGGCAAACACTCGTAGGTTCCAAAAATAAAAATCTCTTAAATAATGATATTGTTTTAAGTCACCCAGTGTGTGTGGTCATTTGTTGCCATAAGCCTAAAAAATGTGTTGTCCAAAGCTTTGCTGTGGTGTAAGGAGTTAGGGAGAGCCCCCTGGAGGAAGTGACATTTGATCAAAGACCCAAGAGCATTCTCAGAGAGGGGATACAGGTGCAAAGGCCCTGAAGCAAGGAGAACCTGAAGAAAGGGCCCAGAAGGCTGGCACAGCGGGAGGGAATAAGAGGTGCCAGATGGGTCTCAAAAGGTGGGCAGTGGGGAACTACATGCTCAGAGAATAAGATGCAGCTTCAAGCCTAGAATGCTTAGGCCTCAGCCCCACAGAACCAGAGTCCTATTGTGTCTTTGACCTTCACACACACCATGATATATAAATATTAGCTGATGAGTTCAGGTGTGCACCTTTGGCTCCAAGTGTTGTCTGGATTGTGCCCGCTGCCTCCCTGGATAGTTGAATCTCCTTCTTCCCTGTCCCTGCATCTGTCCTAGGTCTATGTGAGCTGACACCTACCCCCCTCCAGCCTGAGTTCTTCAGCATTCCTGTCCCCCAAGCGCCACACATTCACAGACAAGCGGCTTTCTCTCCTTTGCTCAACCTCAGGCTGAATTAAAATAGTACTGCCACAGAGCGTATCAGACTCGCCCAAGGAATTCCGAGTCTCCGGTGACTTCATTAACTCCAGCGCCTTCAGTCATTCAGCCCGGTGCTTTCTGCCCTGCCCCCCCATGGAGGGGTCTCATTAGCTGGGAAATATAAACCACTTAGTAGTTCCATTAACTCCACACTTGCAGCACATTTTATCTCCGCGCTTCCTTCTGTGCTGCCCCTGCCTGTGATGGCTGTCTCTCCACTCATTAGCTAAAGGGCCACTCACCTCGCCACTTCTCTCAGCCCCTTCCCTTCCTTGTCTCTCCTGCAGCTTCAGAATCAGGGGACGTGGGCTTCTTGAGCCAGGACCACTCCTTCAGTGAATGCACAATGCTGCCTGGCTGGGGCAGGAATGGGCATGGATCCAGGATCCCAGCCCTCACTGTCCATGGCACCATGAAGTGTATGTCACCGACGCTGTTTCTACCATGGCCACCTTATGGGGTCTTGGTGAGGGTCTCTCTACATCCTAAACTGGCCCACAATCTCCATCCCTGCACAAACTTCCAGGGGGCACTGCAGGAGGCTTCTAGAACACCTGGTCCTTATAGACACCCCTCCAGCCCCAGGGACTTCCGGGTACTACCTATAGAGCAGGTATGTGACTGATGGGGGGGTTGCCTGCTCTGAAGACCATCAGCTGTCTCCACTTCCTTCTCCGTTTGAGGCACAGCGTTCTCCCAAGGGCCTCTCTCTCTCCCACACCTTTGTCTTATTCTGGGATCTACTTTCTCAATCATAAAACAAAGGCAGCCTCAGAATGTAGGGAAGGAAGGGCAGTTACAGAGGCAGGAGCAGAAGCTAAATTCTTAGTGTCCTGCAAAGGACTCAGATTCACGGAGAGAGACAGAAAACAGACTCAGTCAAAGCTGGGGGCTGCCGGGTGAGCCTTTTGCCTCCGGAATTGTCTTTGTTCCCACTTCTCACTTCTGGGCTGGTGCCAACAGGACTGAATTGAGCGAATGTTTGTGACATGCCCCACCCCTTCCCAAGTCCTGTGCTAGGTTTGGTGAACTGTACGTCTCTGGAAGCTGTAGATGAGAGGCAGCATCATGGGGACAGAGATGGAGTTTCATCCTGTGGTGGTTGGAATAGGAGCGGCCCCAGGGACTAATGTGTTTGAATGCTTGGCCTATAGGGAGTGACACTATTAGGAGGTGTGGTCTTGATGAAGGAGGTGTGGCCTTGTTGGAGGAAGTGTGTCACTGTGGGGGTGGTCTTTGAGGTCTCATATAAGCTCAAGCTATGCCCAGGATACAATTGCTTCTGCTACCTGAGGAACAAGATGTAGGACTCTCAGCTCCTTCTCCAGCACCATGTCTGCTTACATGCCACCATGAAGAAAATGGACTAAACCTCTGAAACTGTAAGCCAGACCCATTTAAATATTTTCCTTTATAAAAGTTCCTGTGGTCATGGTGTTCTCTTCACAGCAATAGAAACCCTAAGACAATCCCCAAATTCTAAGGGGGTGGGCACTCCCTGACACCTGTGCTTCAGGCATGAAGAACACAGCCAACTCCTTTCTCCCTCAGGGAGCTCCAGAACCAACACATAGAGCCTGTGTTTATCCCTGGGGTTCAGCAGGCCCACAGCCTCTATGGTGCTCAGCACAAGAGAAGAGCAGCTCTGGGAAGAAAGGTCTACATGGAGGGAAGAGGGCCCTTACCTCTGCTGCTTTACACACACAGACTGTGTGACCTGAGACAAACTACTTCCCTTCCCAGGACTGCAACTTTGTCATCTGTAGGAGGAGCCAACAGCACTCACCCTATTGTGTTTGAGACTGAAACCAAGCTCAGGGCAGTGCTGGACCAAGTGTGGGCCAAGGGTCTTGGAGCTGGTCACCAGGACAAGGACAAATAGCAGGAAGCGGGGGCAGGAGAAGTCTGTAAGTAGACAGGAAGGAGAAGAAACTGATTCTGACAGAGCTTGGGGAAAAAGCTACCACTAAGACTGTCTTCAGAGTGCCCGGAAATTCCCCATGAGCAAGCGCCAGTAACGCAGGCTTGGGTGGTGGCCCTGGAGAGGCTGGTGAAACTGAGGGATCAGATGGCCGAGCTAATATCCTCATTGTATATTGCACATTGACTGAGGCAGGGGACTGGGGGCTGAGGATGCAGCTCAGTTAATAGAGTGCTTGCCTAGCCTGCAGGAAGCCCTGTGTTTTACCCCAAGCACTGCATAAACCAGGCAGAATGCTGCATGCTTAGGAGGTAAAGGCAGGAGGATCAGAAGTCCAAGGCTGTTCTTGGCTACCTAGTGGGTTGGGGCTGAGTGGTTGGCAGGGCCAAGTATCAAAGCTATTGTGGTACACAAGCCAGAGAGGGTCCACTCACACAAAAGCCCAGGGAAGGATTGTATGACTTACACATGTCTCCAGGCTGGCTAGGCACCCAGGACAGCAAAGGACAGTGTAGTTCAGACACCTGCAGAGAAAGTTTAGAAGTTCCATGTCCAGGAAGCCTACAGCCCCATCCCTGGAACTTCCCAGCCAGTGCCCTTATTTCTCAGGGGTTGAGTGTCCAGTGGCCTGGGAGCTTCTGTCCTTTCCCTGCAGAGATGGCAACTCTTATTGCACTTGGACTCAAAGATCTCAGTGGGCCAGGGAAGTAATAAGAGAGGCTGCCTAGACTATGGCTCTATGAGACCAATTAAGCCTAATGCTAATCACTGACCTTGGAGACAACAAAGCCAGCCTGGCTGAGGCAAAAATGATCACTGAACTCCATTGTCAGGAAGAGAGTTCTACCCCAAGCCTGGCTCACAAGCTTCTGGGGAAAGTTTACTATGCGAGGACTGAGCAGCTGGACCACGAATGGGACTACCAAGTTACTACAGTACAAGCGTCCATCCAGCATCCGTTAATCATCCATCTGACACTGGGAGAATGGGGGATTTTCTGCACCAAGTACTGGAGATACAGCAGGAACATGGACCCCTGCTGCACAGGGTCCTCTTCTAGTGAGACATCATTAGCAAACATATCGTAGAGAAAGTTGAAAGTGAATTGGTGCCTGTAGTAGTTTAAATGTAATTGGCCCCCATAATCTTATAGGAAGTGGCACTATTAGGAAGTGTGACTTTGTTGGAGTGTGTATGGCTTTGTTGGAAGAACTGTGTCACTGTGGGTGTGTACTTTGAGGTTTCCTATGCTCAGGATACTGCCCAGTGTCTCAGTTGGCTTCCTGTTGTCTGCAAGATGTAGGAATCTTGGCTACTCCTCCAACACCATGTCTGCCTGCACACCAACATGCTCTCCACCATGATAATAATGGACTGAACCTCTGAAACTGTAAACGAGCCACCCTAATTAAATGTTTCCTTTATACAAGCTGTTGTGGTCATGGTGTCTCTTGACAGCAATAGAAACCCTAAGACACTGCCACAAGGTTAGAGGCATGGAATACTGCAGTGTTGAAGAAACTAGAGAAAGGGCATCTCTAGTTGCACCAAAGACTTGACTAGAGGAGGGTGAGTCTCGAGTGAAGGCAGAGATGCCCTGGATCCATGCGTATTATCTTGGTGTGGCGATGAATTTCCATAAAGCAGATGCTAAACACAAAGAAACCATATTTCCCACTCAGGAAGTCAGAGGTTCTAATTCAAGGCACTGGCAGGCCAGTTCTCTATAGGCTGGTATGTGTGAACTCTTGTGTGTGTGTGGTGTGTGGAGGCCAGTTGGTTGGAAGTTGACTTCAGTATTGTCTTTGGTCAACTATCTAATTTTTTCATTAAAAAATTTTAGATATATTTTAATCTATGCACATGAGTGTTTTGCCTGAAAATATGTTATGTGTACCACATCTGCTCAGTACCTGGAGAGGCCAGAAGAGAACATCAGAGACCCTGGAACTGGAGTTACAGGTGGTTGGGACTCACCCTATGGGTGCTGGGAAACGAACCCAGGTCTTCCCGGAGAGCAGGAAGTGCTCGCCATCCCTCCAGCTGCTAACCATCTTATTTTTGAAACAGGATCTCCCACTGAACCTAGAACTCACCAATTAAACTAAGCCAACTGGCCAATGAGCTCCAGGGATCTCCACTCCTGACCCCCAGCCCTGTGGTGATGAGCACACTGCCATGCACATCTCTTTCTTGGGTTCTGAAGATAGGAACTCAGGTCCTCGTGCCAGCACAGCAAGCCCTTTCCTGGCTTGCTACCTCCGCAGTCCCTACTACGACCTCATCCAAATTAAACTCACTACATCCACAAAGATTCCATTTTGCTTTTTTGTTTTGTTTTTTGTCTGTTTGTTTTTTGGGGAGGTTGGTTTGGTTTGGTTTTTTTGAGACAGGGTCTCTTCATGCAGCCTTGGCTGCCTTGAACTTCCTCTGTAGACCAGGCTGACCTCGAACTCACAGAGCTCCACCTGCCTCTGCCTCCCAAGTGCTGGGATTAAAGGCGTGAACCACCACTATCCGGTTTAAGATTCTGTTTCTGAATGAGCTCATATCCACAGAATGGGAATATGATAGAACCTTGGCTTGTCTACTGGGGGCCAATAATGTCTATACAGTTCAATCAAAAGTACGATGGTTTTCCCGGGTGTGGTTTCAGCCTGACCTGAGGCCATCTAAGCATCCTGAATCCCTGCTTATGGGTGCATGAGGATGATGCAAGTGAAAAGGGCTCCAAGCCAAGCTCCGCACTGTGTGGACTCAGTGTTCACAGTTGTTTTGCATCACAGAAGTCCCTATTTCTGCATCTCCAGAAAGACATAACCAGTGTTTCCTAGATGAAACCCCAGACTGAGTATGCATCAGCCTAGGTCCCAACTGTCATGGTTTGTTAATCATCACCATCACCACCACCATCAACACTAACATCACCATCATCATCATCACCATCAGCATCACCACCATCACCATAATCATCACCATCGCTACCATAATCACCATTACCAGATTTCATTCTTCTCAGTAACACTGGCTTTTTTTAATGGCAACTTGAATGGAAGCCTCTTGAGGGCAGGACACATATTTTAACCTCATCCATCTCTCCAGAGAGCTTGACACAGTACAGAGCATAAGAGGTTTTTATCCATCGAAACAGGAAATCTCAAGAGGGGACCTCTTTTGTAAACAGGGACTGGTCACACTGACCTTGACTCCCCATTGAGGATCAGGGAAAGTTGTAAACTACCAAATGAGTCCAAACTCCGGACTGCATGGTAACTTCCACGGATCCTGGCCCCACGGGAAGCATTAGGGTGCTCACGGATGGCCCACACAAACCTGGCTGCCCCCACACCTACCCATGGCATTTCTCACCTCTATGTATAGAAAGCCTTTTTGGAGCTGCATTCCCTGGATCAGGGAACATTCTGACTCCACTCAGCAACCTCTGCACTGGCTAAAACCCAAGACTGAAAATAGCAAATGTTAGAGAGGCTACGGAGCATCCAGAACTGCGTACCCTCTGCCCGGGCTGTGAGTGATGCCCCCACTGTACAGAATGGCTTAGCATGGGCTTTTCTGGTTTTGTTTTGTTTTAGAGACAGGGTCTCACACAGCCCAAGATGACCTTGAACTTCCCTAGCTAAGGATGACTTGGAACTTCTGACCCTTCTGCCTCCATATCCCTAATGCAGGGAGTATGAATATGAGCCACCACCCTAGTTTTATGCAGTGCGAGAACTGAATCAAGGTCTTCAGAAAAGCTAGGTACTTTGGCCCACACTCCAGGCTGACAGGCTTCCAGGAATTATGAAAAACATACTCCTTCCTGGGGAGGGGTCTCAGGGGCTTCATGGGATCTTTGCTCAGAATGGCCAGAACCTAGAACAACCTCCAGTGTCATTAGTAAAGCAGTGTAGAAACCAATGGCCTGTTATTTTGGGATGTGGCCCAGCTATGACAAGTGACTGATTCACACAATATCATGAGTGACCCTTGAGGAACTAGATGTGGCTCATTTCAATGACACCCTAGAGCACAGTGGCCCATGGTGGTACCAGAGGATGAAGGAGGACCTTGCCTAGGATGACCCATCCCAGGCATATGCTCCCTGCAGCACATGGGTCACATACATCATAAGATAGCAATGTATGCCAACCCAACACAAAACTGTAAACCTACTTAAAACATGAGACTTTTTCATAAAAATTTTATGTATATGTTTCTCTGTGTGTATGCCACATGTGTGAAGGTGCCATCAGACGCCAGAAGAAGGAGCCAGATCTCCTGGAGCTGGAGTTATAGATAGTTTTTAACTGTCATGTGGGTGATGGGAATTGAATCTAGGTCCTCTGGAAAAGCATCTAGTGCTCTTAACCACTGAGCCACCTCTCCAGCCTGACTTTTTGTTTGTTTGTTTGTTTGTTTAGGTAACTCAATCACATAGTTCTCAGGAGGACAGAAAACTTTATAGATGACAATGTCCTGTTG
Source organism: Ellobius talpinus (assembly GCA_001685095.1). Lineage (NCBI taxonomy): Eukaryota > Metazoa > Chordata > Mammalia > Rodentia > Cricetidae > Ellobius > Ellobius talpinus. Next base: position 6,467 of record LOJH01004120.1, on the reverse strand, counting down.
TGTAAACGGTTAGAGAGACTCTACCTTAAGCTTAAGGGAGCTACAGAGTTTATGAAATTTCATTGAGCCTTAATTATACCTCCATATTATATGCTTGTGTGTGTGCGTATGTTTGTGTGTGTGCGTGTGCGTGCGTGTGTGCGTGCGTGCATGTGTGTGTGTGCATGTGTGTGTGTATGTGTGTGTGTGTGTGTGTGTACCAGAGACCATTAGGCCTCTCCCCTTCCAAAGGTCCTTCCCTGCCTCACCCCAGTCGCATCAGGGGCTCCCTCTGAGACCATTTCTAGCAGTGAGCATCTCTCTTCTGCCCCTGAAGCAGCCACTTGCCTGCCCTCAGTTCTAGGGCTTCCCTTGTGGTCACGAGTAGGAACTGCACTTCTTTCATCTGCATATCCCCAGAGCCCAGCCTGCTGTCTCCACAGGGCTCAGTAGACATTGCTGAACAGAGAAATGAGGAGATGATTGCTCTGTCATTATCTTTGCAGCTGTAACTACATGTTTGTGTCTATAAAGTCCATTTCCGCCTCCTTAGTGTCCCCCTATTAAATCTGTATAGATCTGTAAACTCGATTTTAATGTGTACCCGCGCTTCCAAAAGCCACCCTGAGCTCTGGGGATGCCTGCGAAGACGTGAGCCCCAGTCAGCTCAGTACTCAGGTGCCTGTAGGGGACCTGTAGGGTGACTCACAGTAGCCGCCACCGTGCATCCCCAACAGAGTGGCTCTCTTCCTGCTTCCCCTCCCTTCCAGCCTGGGTTTCCCAGTTCAGGCTCCAAACCCAGGCAGCTCAGTTCTGTTGGTGCACTCATCCTCTCCAGCATCAGTTTACTAATCTGTGAAATGGAATGGTGCTACGACAGCTTCACTTGTGCATAGAGCCCCAAACCTGGTGGCTTTACGTGAACTGACCAGCCAGCCAGAGGTTTGACAAGCAGAGAGGGGATCCCAGTGAAGGTTAGTGAGTTCAACCCCACCCACCCCATGCAGGCCGACTCCCAAAGCCCTCTCCAGATGCAGAGATGTTTTCAACCAAGACAGTGGAGCCCTAGGGTACCCTTAAAAGGAGGCTTCTGTGGGGCTGCAGATGTCAGAGTGGCGCTGATTAACTTGACCTTGGACAACGGATTAGTTTACAGAAGTGCCCCTCCCCCATGCTGCCCCAACAGGAAGGGGGTGGGAATGGAGGCCCAGAAGAGAAAAGGCCCTTCAGAGCGGGGAAGAAGGCAGTTCAGTTTCATGGGAATGAAGGCCTGAGCCTGACACAGGCAACAACTCCAAAACCCTGACTCTACCAGAGCATATCACATGACTGGGTTCCTGAAACATCCCGTGCTAAGGATATGGGAAGAGAGCTGGTGACATCAGCCCACAAAGTCAGGGCCAGCAGTTGCTTCCCAGGGGCCCCCTTTACTGAATATGTGATCTTAAATGAGTGATCCTCAGAACATCTTCCTAGGAAAAGGAGGTACAAGTCCCCTTCCCCCACCCCACCCCAGATTTTGATGTAAATTTGGCCAAGAAGGAAAGCCTGTTACAGCCACTCTGTTCTGTACTGGTAAGGAGGGTAGGGACAGGAAGGCATGAAGGAATAACCCAAAGTGACTTCAGCCAGGGCAGTCCAGAAACTTAACACCGGGAGACTGGGGAGACGGCTCAGCCTGAGGACCCAAATTTGAATCACTGAACCCATGTAAAAATGTTGGGTGTGGTAGCATAAACGTAACTCCAGTGCTGGGTGGTAGAGACAGACAGACCTCTGGGGCACTGGCCAGCCATACTAGCCTAATCAGGCAGTCTCGGGTCCCAGTGAGAGACCCTATTTTAAAAGACAGGAGTGTGGGGCAGTCGTAGTGGCACCTGCATTCAGGTGGCAGAGGTAGGAGAATCTCAGTGAGTTAGTTCAAGGCCAGCTTAGTCTATATAGTGAGTTCCAGGACAACCAGAGCTACACAGAGCGATCCCGTCTCAAAAAGAGGGGGCTGCAGTCATGGCTTTAATAGCAACACCTAAAGTTGATCTCTGGCCCCATATGCATATGCACACATGTGCATCCACACCTACATATGCATACACAGTCACACTGGGATGGCTAGTCTTGGTTGTCAACTTGACTACATCTGGAATGAACTAAACCCAAGTGGTTGGGTACATCTGTGAGGAGCTTTTCTGAATTAAATCATTTGAAGTAGGTAGACCTGCCTTCAGTCTGGGCCACACCTGCTGCTGGCAGCCTAAGTAAAGGACATGGAAGAAGGAAGCTCGTTCCCTTTGCCTGCTTGCTCTCACTCTCTCTGGCAAGTTCATTCCTTCACTGGCATCAGAGCCTACTTAAGGGTTCCAGTGAATACTGAAAACCAACCGAGACATCCAACCTCGTGGGTGGGACAACTACTGGAGTCTCCGACTTACTTTTGGTAGACAGCCATTGTTGGAGTACTGGACCACAACCTGTAAGTCATTCTAATAAATCCCAGATAAGTAGATGATAGATAGATAGATGATAGATAGATAGATAGAGATAGAGATAAATAGAGAGACAGATAGATTGAAAATCTCTAGAGAACCCCGTTCTGCTCCTCTTGAGAACTTTGACTACCACACACACATAAAACACAATGTTGTTTTCTCAGGATCCTGAAAGGAAGGTTTCTGCTCCCTCTGATTCTAAAACCTTTGTACCGGCAGCAATGACTTCCTGCCAGCGACTGGTACACAAGACATGCTGTATAGAAAGTGGCACGCCAGATGGTTAAGCGGGTAATGGGCTTGCTACAAAGCATGACAAACTGAGTTCAATCCCCAGGACCCACATGGTAGAAGGACAGAACTGACTTGCAAAAGCTGTGCTGACTTCCACGTGCATGCCATGGTACACACCTCCTACCCCCAAAGTAAATAAAATGTAATAAAAATTAGAAACAAAGATTAAAGAATGAATAGCCCAAGTTGCACCATCTTGAGCTACCAGCTAGAGAGACATTGTACAGCATACTGCTATCCTTCCAGTATGATCAGGAAGGCCCATGTGCACAGGCTCATGTTCCACTCCAGATTTTAGCCCAGCATTTTTACATTTAAAAATGTATGAACAACATCCTTTTACTGGCCATGTTATAGTCCATCATATGGATGGATGCTAATTGAATCAAACTCACAGCTGGGGCAGAGATCGTCACCTGACTACATATGACCTTGACAGCAGACTTCGGCTTTCATGAAATGCCCCTGGTGACAGGCGCTGACTGCTCACTAAATGGTCACATCCCATTTTCATAAGGCTCTAGGATGTCCTTCTCAAGGTCAAGACTGCCTTGTGTTTCCTAAACTTCCTCACACCAGTGTTCATCCCGCACGTGAGGAAGGTCAGCTCCTTGGCCCCCGTCCCCTCATCTCTACCCCAAAGCCCGTCTGGAACCCACTTTCTCAGTGCCTTGGCCAGAGAACAGAGCAGCTTCCCCAGTACAGGGCAAGTTTTTCAAGGCTGCAGGTGAGGGGAATTTTGGGGATTTTTGAGGCTGACCTAATACCAAGTCTACACATCAAATCCTGGCTCCATCACTTCCTGGCTGTATGGACTATGAAATATATTGGCTTCTCTAAGCCTGTTTTCCCAGCTATAAAATAGATTTAATATGAGTAACCATGGGTTCCCTCAAGACTTCATGCCAGCTTCCTTGCAGACCACTTGGTCCAGGACCAGCTCTTTCAAGGATAGTCCAGATGATTGGGAGTATCCCTCCATGGTTGTCCTGAGGATAGGCTCTGTGGGTCTCTGGGGTGTCCCCACTCTGCCCCCACCCTGACTGTCAAAGGCCTCTGTAATCTCATTCCTCATGGACTCCAGGACCCAGAGGAGGGGCCAGAGCTAGAGACTCAGAGACCAATCGATACATTATTTAACAGCAAGAATACAAATGAGGACAAATTAATTAAGGCATCCCTCCCCCTGCTCCCCCTACTCCCACTCCTCTCCCCTCTTTATCTTCTCCCCACTGTCCGATTGCTGACAAATTTTCTAGAAAAATATCAAAACAGCCTCTGGCTGGAACCTGCCATGCTGAAGCCCCATTATCTATTATTGATGCAGACCTTGACAAGCTCTCTCTTTAAGGAAGACGAGGGGGGGAGAGAAAGAGGGAAAGAGAGAGAGATGCTAATCTGTGTTTAAAGGCACAGACGCCCATTCCCCTCCCCAGGACATTGTGCATTGACACCAGCTGCAGCCCATACTGCCTGTTGGTCAGTCCTCAGAGCTCGGGGCTGGAGGGATGCATCTAGCCACAACAGCAGAGGCGATCCCGACAGAGTAGCCAGGGGTAGGTTTTCTGACTCTCACCAGCTTTCCCTAGACTTACCTCAGTTTCCCTTTCAGGAACACTGCTCAAGGCTAGCTATTCCAGCCTGACCCCAAAGAAAATCAGAGAGTTCTTATCCCTGCTTTAGTTACCCAGAGGGGATTTGAAGGCAAGGACACCATCTGTATGATGTCACCATAACGACATGATCATTCCACACTATGAGCAGTCTCTAATGTCACTGCTAGACCTTGGGTGATAGTGATGAGTCCTATGAGTTCACACTGTACCAGGTCCTGCCCTAGCAGGGGAGGCTAGGAATGCAAAAGACCATGGGAAACCTCTATGCCTTGCTCCATATGCTGTCAACCTAGGGCTTCTCTAAAGAAGAAAGTCGGTTTGAAAGTTCTTACCCTTTAACTGAGCGTGAAGGCTCTCACTGTAACCACAGCAGTATGGAGGCTGACAGGCAAGCAGGATGGTCACAAGTTCAAGGCCACCCTGAGCTACATAGTGAGTTCCAGGCTAAAGAGTACAGTATTGCATTTGTTTTTGTTTTTTTTTAATGGACACACTGAAGGTTTTGTACTCAGGGTAAGAAATGTCAGTGTTGCTTAGTGGGTTGTTTTCCCAGCATGCACGAGGTCCTGAATTCCACATTGAAAGTCAATATAGTTTTCAAATAAATCAAGTAAGGCATAGATCAGGTGCACTAGCTTATTCCTGTAATCTCAGCACTCTGAAGGCTGAGGCAGGATTGCTTCTGGTTCAGAGCCAGCCTGGGCTACACGATGGGTTCCAGGCAAGTCTGTGTTGCAGAGTAAGAACACAATTAATTTATTGAATCATGAGCTCTGCCACAGAAGGATTCCCTGGTGACATTTGGGAAGGGTGGAAGGACGTGGGACAAATGGGAGTCTGTGACCAGGACAGTTGATGGACAGCAATGGGGCAGGACAGACAGCTAATGCTGGAAGCCACAAGAGTTGAGGCTGCAGGCCTCTGGGGAGTGGTGTCCTGGCCACGCCATTGCGGGGCTATTGGTTTGGTACCAGAAGCAAGTTCAGGGTGTTCAAGTTTAAAGCTCCCAAGGGAAACAGTCTTTGGGGATTGGGGGACCCAGATTCACTGCCAGTTTCAGTGGAGTCACAGCAGTGGGCAAGAAGGTAAGGGTCTCAAACCAGGAAAGCCTCGATGGGGGGACAGCAGAACCCTTAAGGAGAAGGAGCAGGAAGACTCAGGGAACAGTAAGGGCTGTGACAAAGGGGATAACAGACTCAGTCCTGAATAGGCAGCGGCTCTTGGTCCCCCATCAGTCCACACTGGAGTAATTGGGACCCCTGGTCTCAGGTTTTTTCCAGTCTTTGAGGAGAAACACAAATTGAATTTTAACCCAAGATTACTCAAATTTAAAGCATTGACAGTAAATTCTTATTTTACAAAACAGTGTCAGGCCAAGCCGAACCTGTTGACCAGTCGATCCTTGCCCTACAGCTATAATAAGCAATTTGGCCTTCATAGAGGTAGAAACTGGGCACTGGGGGTGGGGTGGGGGGCTTGATGGTATCCTTGATTCAGCTGCCTGGCCCCATGTCCCTTAAACACATTGTTACTTTTTACAAACCCAGCAGAATTAGTCTGGGCACATGAGTTGGATACCCAGAACTCATTAGAGAGGGGGAGAGGGGGGGGGAAGAGAGCCGGGCAGTGGTGGAGCACACCTTTAATTCCAGCACTCAGAAGGCAGAGGCAGGTGAATCTCTGTGAGTTCAAGGCCAGCCTGGTCTAC
>LOJH01004119.1:17785-37092 GCA_001685095.1 Ellobius talpinus | reverse complement strand
TGTGTGTGTGTGTGTGTGTGTGTGTGTGTGTGTGTGTGTGTGTGTGTACCTGGTTTTGATTTTAGAATAATTCTTGTTTCATGGAACAAGATCTGTTTCTAGTTCTTTTTAATAACTAAAGAAGTGTTGGTTATACAGTTTCTCTAAATGTATGGTAGGACTCTGCTATGAATATATCTGGGCTTGGACTGGTCCTTTTGGATTTTTGGTTTGGTTTAGTCTTATTGTTGTTGGAAGGAGATTTTGTTGTCCACTATATCCCTTCTTTTTCAATATAGTGTTAAAAGCACTAATCGTAACAATAAGACAAAAGAAGGAAATTAAGGGCTACGAATAGGGAAAGGAGAAGCCAAATTATCCCTGTTGTCATATGATAGAATATCATACATAAGAGATTCCAAAAACTCCACCAGAAACTTTCTAGAAACAAGTCAGCAATTTCAGCAAGGTGGCAGGATACAAAATCAACTTAGAAAAGCAGTAACCTTTCTATATACCAACAACACCCTGGGAAAGAGTTCATGAACATGCTCTCATTTACAATGTCCTCAAAAGCAATAAAATTATCTTGGACTAAGCCTAATCAAGAAGGTAAAAGTCCTCTACACTGGAAATTTTCAACTCTCTTAAGAAAAACTGAGAAAGATATAAGAAAATAGGAAGATAACCCATGCTTATTGACCAGTAGATTTAATATTGTAAAAATGAGCACCCTACCAAAAGCAAGTTAGAGACTCAATACAGTCTCAAGCAAAACATTCTTCACATCCCAAAATCCATAAGGAACCACAAATATAGCCAAAGAAACCCTACATAAAAATAACAATGATGGAGAATTGTCTTTCCAAAATCCAGAAGTCATTATTTAAAGAAGTGTAGTATTAAAACAAAACCAGGCATGTAGACCAGTTAAGTAAAGTAGAAGGCCCAAAATGAGTACATGCGACTCCAGTCATCTGACATTTGACTGTACACACCAGCTATACTATTGTTTGGGATATGCCCAAAGGACTCAACATCCTACTCCACAGATACTTGCTCAGCTTTCTTCATTGCTGCTGTATTCACAATAGCCAGGAAATGGGGACAACCTAGATGCTTTCAAAAGATTAACAGATAATAACAATGTCCTACACGTACACAATAGCAATTATTTGGGCTGTAAAGGGAAATGAAATCATGGAATTTGCAGGTAAAGGTATAGACCTAGAAAGGATTGTATTGACTGACCCAAGCCTAGAAAGACAAACATTACATATTCTCTCTTATCTCTGGTTCCTTGCTCAAACTCTTCAGATATGCACACATAACTTGAAGGAACCACAGAAACCAGGATGGGGAGGGTGGTGGAGGTCAATACAGAAAGAGAAGGAGGCCAGTTAGAACAGGTAAGAACCCTACCTGCCCTCAGAACCCTCCCACACCCTCAGTTTGAATACTCAATACCCACTCTGCAGGCACCCTTTTCTGCCCCTGCCCCTCTACCAGCCCCAGCTGCCATGTCCCCGCCCCCATAAGGTGGATATCCACTGCTCAGGTGCAGGCCGCACCAGTCAGAAAAGATAAGGGCCCCATCTGCCAACACACCCGTGCACACACCTGCCCACTGCCCACCCCCGCTGCCATGCCCCCACCCCTGCACTGGTGAACATCAGCTTCTCAGGTACCCACCATGTTGAACAGCCATTCTGCTGACACCCCTTTCTACCCCATCCTTCACCACTGCCACTACCCCCACCTCAGGGAGATATGCACTGCTCATGTGCAGGTTACGACAGTCAGAAGATCGGAGACCTTCTACTATACCAAGAACGCTCTAGCTATCAGAATGCCAGCCACAAACTCTAACAGAGACACCAAGTTGGACCAGAGGTCACCCCAAGCAAGCAGAGATACAGACCACAAAGACCAGGAGACCAAAAAGGAAACAGAAATCACAGAGAAAAATACCCATCCAACAGAAACAAACTCAGAAATAAACACTTAAACCTATATTTGTCCCAAACCCAGATACCTAGATAGCAGTGTAAGAACATAATCAACAGCCAGGACAATATGGGAACACCAGAGCCCAGCTATACTACTACACTAAGCCCTGAATATCCCAACACAGCTTCAGAAAGTGACTTTAAAACCGACTTTCTGAAGATGATAGGGGACCTTAAAGAGGAAACAAATAAATCTTTTAAAGATTGCCAAGAAAGCCAAGAAACAAACGAACAGGTGAAGGAAATCGCTCAAGACCTGAACATTAAAATAGAAGCAATAGAGAAACACGAACTGAGGGAATTCTAGAAATGGAAAGTCTGGGTAAGCAAATGCAGTCACCGCCAACAAAATACAAGAGATGGAAGAGAATCTCAGGCATTGAAGATATGATCAAAGAAATAGATTCACTGATCAAAGAAAATGTTAAATCCAAAATATTCATAACACAAAATATCCAGGAAATATGGCAAACCATGAAAAGATCAAACATAAAAATAATAGGAATAGAAGAAGGAGAAGAATCCCAGGTTCAGAAAGAAGAATCAAAGGTCCAGAAAATATTTTCAACAAAATAATTGAAAAAACATTTCCTAGCCTAAAGAAGGGCATGTCTATAAAAGTGCTTATAGGACACTGAATAAAGTGGACCAGAAAAGAAAGTCCCCTTGACACATAATAATTAAAGTACTAAACATACAAAACCTGCAAGGGAAAAAGGTCAAGAAACATATAAAGGCAGACCTGATAGAATCATACTCAACCTCTCAATGGAGACTCTAAAAGTCAGAAGGGCCTGAACAGATGTGATGCACACTCTAAGAAATGCCAGTCCAGACTATTAGTCTCAGAAAAACTTTCAATTACCATATATGGAGAAAACAAGATATTCCATGACAAAGTCAAATTTAAATAATATCTATCCATAAATCTGGCCCTACAGAAAGTGCTAGAAATAAATAAATAAGGTCTTACCAGAAAAAAAACAAAATAAGAGAAGCACACAAACACCACCAGAATTTACAATCATTGATCATTAGTATTCCTCAATATCAACTGACTCAATTCCTCAATAAAATGAAACAGACTAACAGAAAGGACGCAAAAACATGACTCATCCTTCTGATACATTCAAGAAATGCACTTCAACATCAGGGATAGACATTACCTCAGAATAAAGGGCTAGAGAAAGATTTTCCAAGAAAATGGCTCAAAAAAGCAAGCTGGTAGAATTATTCTAATATCTAATAAAACAGACTTCTAACCAAAATTAATCAAAAGAGATGGGGGATGGGAAATTCATACTCATAAAAGGCAAAAATCACCAAGATAAAGTCTCAATTCTTGACATCTATACTCCAAATGCAAGGGTGTCCACATTTGTAAAAGAAGCATTACTAAAGCTTAAATCACATATCAAATCTCATACATTAATAGTGGGAGACTTCAATACCTCACTCTCCAATGGACAGGTAATCCAGACAGAAAATAAACAGAGAATTAACAGAGCTAACAGATGTTATGAATCAAAAGGAACTAACAGATATCTACAGAACATTTCACACAAACACAAGAGAATATACCTTCTTCTCAGCACCTCACAGAATTTTCTCCAGTATTGACCACATACTTGGTTACAAAGCCAAGTGTCAACAGATACAAGTAAACAGAAATAACCCTATGTATCCTAACTGACCACCACGAATTAAAGCTGGATTTCAACAAGAACAAAAACAACATAAAGCCTAAAAACTCATGGAAACTGAAAAACTCTCTAGTGAACAATTATGGCATCAAGGCAGAAAAAAAGAAATTTAAGACTTTCTAGAATTCAATGAAAATGAATGCAAAACATACTCAAACTTATGGGACACAATGAAAGCAGTGCTGAGAGAAAAGTTCACAGCACTGAGTGCCTTCAAAAGGAAATTGGAGAGATCTCACACTAGCATTTAACAGCACACCTGAAAGCTCTAGAACAAAAAGAAGCACACACACCCCAGAGGAGTATAAAACAGAAAATAAACAAACTGAGGACTGAAATCAATAAAATAGAAACAAAGAGATCAACACAGAATCAATGAAACAAAGAATTGGTTCTTTGAGAAAAATCAACAAGATGCACAAACCCTTAACCAAACTAACTAAAAGCTAGAGTGAGAATATCTAAATTAACAAAAATCAGAAACTAAAAGGGAAACATAAAGCAGACACTGAGGAAATCCAAAGAATCATTAGGTCATACTCCAAAAACCTGGATTCCACAAAACTGGAAAATCTAAACGAAATGGACAATTTTCTTTATAGATACAGCTTACCAATGTTAAGTCAAGATCAGATAAACAATTTAAATAGATGAAGACAATTACAGAAAAACCAGTGGATCCTGAATTTAAGTGGGCAGTTCCTCTACCTAAGGCCCAGGGAACATTGTAGAAAGGAGGGCATGACTGTAATAACCACAGAACTAAGGAGTCTGGTGTGAGACTGTGTCTCCTAGAAACAACTTCCTAAACAGTGACAATATCAATAGCCATGCTTCTGCAGAAAGAGGGAAATATCATGGGGTGCCGTCCCTACATGTAGCGCTACAAGCATGACTGCTTGGGGAGACAGAATTAGCCTCTCCCTGCAATGAACTTTCTAATTGATTATCTGATACCAAGTGGTCAGCCCTGAAATCATACAGATGAACTACAAGAACAGACTCAGCAGTGTGTGTGTGTGTGTGTGTGTGTGTGTATAAAACACTAATAATCAAAGAAAAAGAAGCGAAGTCGTCAACTTGAGAGTAGTGGAGCCTGGGAAGGCTTAAGATGATGGAAAATGGGAAGGGCTGGAGGAAGGAGAGTGAAGGTGGGAAGTGATGCAACTATATTTTAATTTTAAAATATATCTAAGAAAATAGAAATAGTTCCCCCAAAAGCTGAAGTTATTGTCTCACGCTGTCAGAGTGGTGTCATACACATACACACACAGTAGCATGAAAAGATTCAGTCCTAGGATTGCGATTTTGTAATTTGTTATTGCTTTGATAAATGTACTAACTATGAGGATAGGTATCAGAGATAAAATTACTTAATGGTTCTCACTCACTAAACTCTGACCTTCGGGGTTTTGTGCGTTAACATTAGCACTGAGGAAAAGCAGTGTGCTCAGCAACAGGCTGACACACATGTACAACGACATGAACTAAAAATACCGAGAATTAGTACAACACATTGTAATCTATAATTACATAAGTCTTCATACCTGCCTCCTATTGCAGCTCCTATTGTGGACTGAGTGAAACAGCTCTCCACACATTAAGTCAGGCTAAATGGAACCCTCATTCTGAGGGCTTATTCCATTTTCTTCTGGGAGTGACACACGATGCTGCTCCATCTATCTTCATGAAACTGTTAGTCTTCTCTGAAAGTCAACTTTAAACTTAAGCTCCAATCAGCATTCACTCAGCTAGGCTTTTCCTCTTCAGCCTGCATGTATGTCAATACTGACTTTACTTAATTTCCTGACTCTGTTTAACCAGGCTCAATTTGAAAGAATTCTATGTTGACACTGAGTGAAGTTTTTCAAACAGAAGTGTAATGTGTGCTTAATTATTCATCTTATTAAACATTTTATTTCCTCTTCCTGATGCCTTGCCAGTGATCTTTTAATCATATTGTGTGGGTCAGGAGAGTCCAAGAGACTCAATCCCATTTCAAATCTGCCTTTAAAATGTTATTAGGGGGTTATCATCTTGAAAGAAATCTTTGAAAAATAAATAAAAAAACATTGCTTCTGAGAGATGGAGGTCTGCCCTGCTGAGCAAGGAGCATTTTATATTGGCCCACCAATCTATCTATGATCAATCTGGATCCATACAGACATTACTTTCTGTGTAGACTTTAATTTTCCTTAGACAAATGAAAAATGTAAGCTTGCAGTCAGCAGAGTAACTTATACTGTTAACTCTAGCTCCTGCATAGGTTGGATAGCCCAAGTAATCATGTTTGGACACATGTACATCTGAATGATGCAAAATGAACTTAGTAGGTTGCATCTACGTGTGTGTGTGCGTGCATGTGTGCGTGTGTACGTGTGTGTGTGTGTGTGTGTGTGTGTGTGTAGCAATAACAGAGAAGAAGGGTCATGAGAGGGATCCTCAGGAAGTGGAGGAGAAGTGGGAGTGGTGTAGAGTACTATGTGCAAACTTCTCAAAAACAAGTTTATTTGTTTGTTCTTCAGAAATTAAGTCATTTCCTTGATAGCCTATCTTTCTAAAAAAACATCAAAACAACATACTCTGGACAAAGAAAATGTCCTTGTGCTTTAGGGATGCAATGAACACTGGTACTTGCTCACTCACAGATTATTCCCCCATAGCTCACTCTCTTTTTTCACAAAACCCCAGTTTTCTTCAGCATACACTCATTAAGCCCCACTTTTAGCCAGGCACAGAGGCTTCCATTAGCTTCTTGAGAAGCAGGCCCATCCGGACCCCTGTATCCAGAGCACACCTTAAACCCCAACCGTGAGCCATGTTTCTCTGCAAGATGTCTTGCCTTCAGGCCATTGCCAAACTGCAGCTGCCATCTTGAGGCCATGGAGGAAGTCAGCCTGAGAGAAGTGCTAAAGCAGGCAGAGTGGAAAGATGAGAAAGAAAGGAGGGGGGATTTTGACGACATTTGAAAATGCTGAATTGCCTCACCTTGGAAGGGCCCTCCTCCAGGCTTCTTGCTGTGTGAGATAATTAATCCTCTATTATTTAAGACATTTTAAATTGGGATTCCTCACACTCATGGCCAGAACCATCCTAACTAAAGTACATCAGTATCATTCTATGAGGCTCCATCAAGAGTAGTAAGATGCCTAACATTACTAGGAAGGGAAGTTTCCTCCCACACTACCCGTTCCAGGGACATCCCTTGGCAGCTTCCAGTTCTATAAGTGAGTGTTAGACCTTCACAAAGAGAAAGGTGATTCAAAGGCAAACTCAAAGATGTGCCAAATATGAAAGAGTGAGAGCAATGCAGGATGCTCACCAGGGAAGAGTGATAAATAGGAGACAGGCCCAAATCTCTAGCTTTTGAGAAATATATCACTCTGGAATCACTACCCAGAACAAATGATACCTTCGGGTTATCCGGATGAGTCAGGTGGGCATGAAAGCATGGAAGAATGATAACCAGAAATGGCTAAGAGGAATGCAATCAGAATAAACACAAAGTCATAGATTTACTTCTTAGAAAATGTGATGGGCAGTTCGGGAATGCTCTAAAAAGGAGCCCTAATAGTTTTAATTCCTCTGATGCTTGAAGCAGAGTAAATTGTGTATTATGTTTGCCATAATTTTTTTCCTGTAGTAAATATTTTTTGTGATTTACGGACATGCCTAAATACTAAATTATATGTGGAAACTTTAAATATTGATTCAATAGTACATTTTATTAATTTTTAGCTATTTTTAGGTTCTCAGAAACTTGATTAAAAGTACATAGGATTCTCACAGACCTCCTTGTCCCCCACAGGAAAATTCTCCCCCAATTATCAGCCACCAAATGGGCATGCTGCCAAGCCTGCCATGACGGTGCATTTGTTCTGCTAGATGTTTATGTGGGCACTCAAAGTTGGCAGTGTACATCAATACTTACTGTTGTTTTTGTGTGTTCTCGGTTTCGGCATTTGCATAACAAGGATCCACTGTTACAGCATTGTACAGAACAGCTTCACTGCCCTCAAAATCCTGTGATTTTGGTATTCATTTTTCCTCCCTCCAAAGTCCCTGACAATATCTAAATGCTCTATTGTCTGCATAGCTTTGACTTTTCCAGAGTAGCTATGGCTCTGTAGACTGTAGACTTCCCAGATTGGCTCATTTACATAGTGATATGAGTCTGCATTGCCCATAACTTTCCCTATGTCCACACTCCTCTTTAGGGCTGAACCATGTCCTGTCATCTAGACTCACCACGGTCCGTTTACTCATTCACCTATTAATGTAACCAAGATGCTTTCAAGTTGGGACAACTGATAATAAATCTGCTATAAGCATCCATGTGCAAATTTTCATGTGGATGTAAATTTTTGGTTAACTTAGATAAATCCAAAGGTGTTCATGGATGGAAACCTGCCATCATATCTTCCAAGGTGTTTTTAACATTTTATATTGTTTTTAAATATATATATATATATATTCATGAATAATGTTCTCTATCATTTTCGAAGGCTTATAATAATGTCAAGAGATGCCCCCAAATCCAGACATAGTACATCAAAACCCTTGAAACTGACGCTTGTCTAGAGTGTAGATCCAGCAATATCTGCCTTGCTTGCCTCTGAATAGATCTCACTGCCAGGTGTCAGTAGATCTGAAAACCACAGTTTTGAAACCTAAAGTCATATTGCAACCAGAGGAACTGGAATGGGTGGAGCTGTGTGATTGGGTCTGATGATGAGAGCTACTCAACCTATAAAGAAAAGGATTTGGAAGGGACCTGAGAATGAGGCCACATCTTCTTGGTGGCTATGCAAGGCCTGGTAGGTGTCGAAAGAGGAGCTGCCATCTGACAGAGCAGAAACAAAGGCAGAGAGAACTGATCTGTGGAACTGACAAGACAACCTAAAGCAATATGTGAAACACTTTTCAAGCCATTAAATGTTCAGCCATGGAAATGTCTCTTCCTGGAAAATGGTAAATTTTCTTATAACTGAATTTCCCCCAGAGACCAGATGATAAAGTGAAATAAAACCAGAAAGGCTGGGAAGAGAACACTTCCTTCTAATAGAGGGTGGACCAACACCTTGAAGGCGGCCTTAGCTCTGAAGTCAAGCAAACTGAAAGAAAAGTAGTGTCGAGACTCACCTATTTATGTCCACAGTGTATAGATAGCAACTGTTTCTGCTTAGTGAGCAATGACAGTGCCAGACTTCCTTCACGTTCCTAATATTCACCGTGACCTGGAGTGACCAGGCTGCCTTTCACAGGTTTGTAGATCAAGATTCTAAGTGCTGGACTGCCTTTAAGCCCACAAAGAGTACGTACCAGGCCTGGTGTTACAGGCCTGAAATTCTAGCTACACAGGAAGCTGAGGCAACAGAATTGCCAAGGCCTGAACAAACTTTAGCAGCAGCTCAATGCTAGGTGGGGAAACTTCAAGAGAACCTGTCTTAAAGCAAAAAGTGAAAAGGGGGCGGGGGATAGAGCACATGGCAGTTGTAAAACACCTGCCTAGCATCAGTAAGGACCTAATACCAAGGTACAGGGGAGGGAGGGACATAGAGGAAGGAGGGAGTGAGGGAGGGAGGAAAGGAGGGAGTGAGGGAGGGAGGGAGATGGCAAGAGACAGAGACAAAGGAGGGGAAGAAGAAGAGATTCTGCTTGAAACCAAATTTCTTTAAAACCACAAATCTAGAGACCTCTCAAAGTCTACAAAATAAGCTTAAGGCCCTGCTTTGTACTCAGGTTTTTTATAGTCTATCACCATCTAAAATTCCAACTTCGTTTTCATGGCAACCTCATTCACTTAAGCTGAAGTGACTTTGTTTCCCAAGCCCACAGACTCCTGCCAACAAGACTTCCACAGAAGTTTGTTCTCCCGATTCCAATACTGTCTTTTCTTGTCTCCACTTCTTCCTAAACATAGCTTATTCAAGGACCAGTCAGAATCCTTTCTACTCAAGTTTTTGATGAATGTAACTCAAACCAAATTCTCCATCCTAAGGCATCTTGTAACACTAATATTCTCTCTCCTACTCTTACATATGTGCAGTATGATTGAAGGAAATAAGTTTATTAAACATGATGCATGGGGAAACACCCCAGGTAGTAACAACAGTGCTTCCCATAGCTTGCATAAGAACAAGTTTGAATGTGTCTTGTTTCTCCTACCACATTCTAAATGCCCTCCTAAACTCCCATCCAAATCTAAATATAGACACATACAGAAGATACTCAATATATTTTGAATTATTACAGTTGAGAGGGAGGCAACAATGACTTTTCCAGGGCCGCAAAGATCATTTGCATCTCAGCTAGACTTGCTTCTGATCCCATACTGAGATTTTTAGGGGAAAAAACCCAAAAGACCACCTAGGTCTGTCATAAGGTCTTGGGATGTAGTTCAGCGGAAGACATTTGACTAGCATGTGTCAGGAGTTCAGTTCCCAGTAGAGGAAAAACTGCTGATGATAGCAAATATCATAAAGAAATTCTGCTAGGAACAAATAAAGCAAGGGGAACACACTGAGGTTTGCTCCTAGCTCACCAAGGAGTAGAAAGCAAGTAGAGCGTTTGTAAAATAGTACTCTGATCAGGACTGGGCATAGAGCTGGGATGCTGAGATGTTTATCTAGCTTGCACAAAGCTGAAAATATACAGTACTGTGTAACCTTAGCCTGGTCATTCATGCCAGTAACTTCAACACTAGGGAAGTGGAGATCAGAAGATCAAGGTCATCTTTGGCTGCATGGTGAGTTTGAAATTAGCCTGTGTTGCCTGGGACCCCCACCACAAAATAAAATAATGAAATTCCACTGTCTGCTCTGGAAAAAGAAATCTTAAACTCTGTATGTCACATTTTTAATATTTTGCCCCAGATTAGCAAAGCCAAGTTCAAATACTTCAAACCCTAATCTCTCAGTAGCATTATTAAACACACAACTACCAAAGTTCACAAATGCACAGAAATCCATCTTCCTAATGACGAAGATAGCTCTGTGGGGTTTGGAGCATGTTCTCTGAGTAAGTAAATTTGAGAAATGCTATTCTAATGCCAACACATTTTTTTAGTAAAAAACTATCTTCTCAGCTTCGTGTCATACATGGAAAGGAAAAGTAAAATGTTTTAACAAACAGAAGAGATGCAGGAGAGCATTAAAATCAAAGAACTTGGCAGGAAACACATATCAAAACCATGCCAATTATTTTGAGAAGTAATTGCTTTGTCAGTCTGGCAGTTCATATGAATGACCAGCAGACAGTTGACGTTAGGATCTGCATTAACAAAAGCCATCACAGTCGATTCCAGAGAGCATCAAGTCTGAAAAGGAACAAACTTCTAAGGAGCAATAAAATATGCTGAGAAAGCAATCAATGACTAACTCCTACACACCAAAATAGGTAAACCCAATATGTAAAATGACTAATAGCAGAACTTTTGCAATGTGAGTTTGATTTGTTTAATGATTCCAAATGATTTTACAGTGAATTTTATATAAAACAGATGCAGTGATTTGAAAGAAAACAGCCCCCAAAGGGAGTGGCACCATTAGGAGTTGTGGCCTCGTTGGAGTACATGCAATCTTGTTGGAGGAAGTGTGTCACTGTGGAGGTCAGCTTTGAGGTCTCATATATGCTCAAGATACTGCCCAGAAAGACAGATCACTTCCTACTGTCTGCAAGCCAAGATGTAGGACACTCTGCTACTTCTCCAGCACCATGCCTGCCTCCATGTCGCCAGGTCACACCACAATGAAAACGAACTGAACCTCTAAACTATAAGCTACTACTACCTCAATTAAATGTTTTCCTTCATAAGAGTTGCCATGATCACAGTATCTTTTCACAGCAACAAAAACCCTAAGACAACAACTAAAAGGGGGCTAGAAAAAAATGGCTCAGAGATAAAAAGTCCCTATGACTCTTGCAGAGGGCCTGAGTTTAGAGTTAAGTTCCAAACACCAAGGTCAGGTGGCCCACAACCACCTCCAGTTCCAGAGATCCAATGCCCTCTTCTGTCACCCATCAATGGTGGCACCACCTCTAGAAACCTCCTTGTCAGTTCCTTCTCCTTTCTTCCAACTCTCCTTCTTGGCCTCAGTTGGGTTCCTTCTTTAGCTTCCAGGTGAATACATTCCCTAAGTTTGTTAGGTGAAGCCCACAAATTAACTACAGGCCTATCACCCACTTTTCCCTCTAGTCACAAAGCAAATTCATTATCATTTTTTAATTTATGCTCCTCTCATCTTCCAGTATGCACACATGTGAACATGTATGCATACCTACACACCACATACACACATGCACACATACACACACACTCTTTCTCTCTCTCTTTCTCTCTCTCTCTCTCACCACATACATTTTGCAATTTTTCAGTCCATAATATACATAAGGTACATAGTATAACTGTAACTTTTGGTGTGAGTGATTTTTAAAAACTACTGAATTTTGGAAATTTTCATCCAAATGTCACTGTCCAGCTGACTAAAAATGAATGGCATTTTATAGCTTACATCTTCTATTGTCTTTGATAGGAGATTGATATTAGTAGTGTAATATGTAATATTTGTGTTATACAAGGGGGTTGCATTGGGAATTCTGTTTAAAGTGGTAGTTTTGGGACTATCTAGATTCTCAAAATATAGGACTGCCAGCTAAGTAGACATTAAGGCTAGCCTGGTTTGAGTTGCTACCCCAAAATTACCATTTCTAGTTTGGTCCAACAAAAAACTTTAACACAATTGCATTTAAAAGGAAAATGGTTTTGCATAACTTTAACCTGTGACTCGGAGGACAGAGTTGATGTTCTCAGGATGTCCCTGGTGATAAGAGGTAAAGCTGTCCTTCCTGTCCTTATATCTTCTGTTTTATGAGACTCAGCAATAGGAATCACCTTGGAAGTAGACATCAGTCCTGTCTAGACACCAAATCTGCTGCTACCTTGGCCTTGGATTTCCCAGCCTCCATAGCTATAGGAAGTAAATTTCTGTTATTTTTAATTACTCACACTGAGGCATTTTGTCATGGCAGCAAGAATGTACTATGGCAACTGTATTGGAGAAATGACCCATGCTCTCATTCCTTCATTTGGATTCAGTCCACACATCTGTTCTGCTCTAGTTCTTGTGTGTATCTATTAGCACTCTGGAATCACTTTAGGTCTTGCAGAGGTCCAGGGAATACTCTGGCTGTTAATGGAGTGGAGCAATCTAAACTCCCAACCACAGTCATATCATCTCTCCGGGTAGACCCCCTGGTCCCCTCACACAAATGCCAACATACTCATGAAGTTTACTAAAGTCAAGAAAAAATCCTTGAGATAATTAGTGATAAAAATAGTTCAGTATAGAGAGATATAGACATCACCACTGTCCTGCAGGGTGAGTCTATTCTGTAGGGGAAATTCAAGAGTCACTGTTTTAGCTAAAGCAGGTTTATGATATATCATGGTAAAGCAATCCAAAGAAGCAGTTTTCCATGAGCCACACCAAGTTTTCTGTTAACGTCTCTGCCTAACTTGTGTGTATCTACATCCCTGTTGTATACTACTCTAATACACCCAGAGCAGTAAGTACCTGATCCCTCCCCACTGCAGTGAGATGCAATGAGTGTGTGCAGTGGAGTCTGTGGCATACACCTGAAGAAGCTGTTTCAGACTGAGGAAAAGATGAGCAGCAAGAATGGAATGTTGGCTTCCAGCCATGTCATTGCTGTGGCCCAAATGTGTCCCAAATCCCAAATCATATGTTGACAATTAATTGTCAGCGTGACAGTGCTAAGCTGTATGGCTTTTAGGAGGTGACTGAGACACAAGGGCAGAGATGCCATGAATGAGACTGCTGGTCTTATGAATGAGTTGGAAAGAAGCTTTTTGTTTTTATATCTCCTACTGCATGAGACTCTCAAAAGGGTCCATCATCTGGAGTAGACAGTAGACTGCCAGACAACAGATCTGCAGAAGCCTTGACCTTGGGATTGGACAGCAGTCTTCCTAGCATCAATTCTGTTAATGCTATGACCTTGAACCTCCTGGCATCCTCAATCCAATTGCGAAATTGTGAGAAGCAAACTTCTCTTAGGTATTAGTTACCCAGTCTAAGGAATTCTGGTATAGCAGCAGCAGTGAATAAAGATGTCTATCTGAGAGAAATCATTTCAAGTCTACAGCACCTGTTTCCAACTGCTCACATCTTACCTTAAACATTAAATAATATTCTGAAAGTTGCATAATAAGTTATGATTAAGTATTTTTCCAAATATGTTAATTTGTTGACACTAACAGAAGCTTTTTATAATTTTGCAAGATCACTGGCATATTTGACTTATAAAATAAATATATCTTAAGAGACATAACAAATATATATTATATTCATTCCTTTCTTTAGCACAAAATTGCCAAGACATGGCCCTGTGGGAGCAGGATGGAGGCATTTTACCAGAGAAACTGACATGTGATTAAGAGCAGAAGCAAGCTTAGAGCTACAGTACAACATCCTAAGAAGTTATCAACTGTGACTGTGGACAAGACGTTTTATGGTAAGAGGCAGAACACCAGTAACTGTGAATCATTGTGCTAGCTACAGCACCAGGTCAAAAGGAATTCTAGAACCCATTGTAACCAAAATTCAACTGTTTAATTTGTACCTTGCTGAAGTGAAGGAATTTTCCAAAGACAAAAGCACATATTTTGTTTAGGAGATTTGAACACAAAATCAAAAATCAACGAAGAAACAACGTAAACAGTCAAGTCAAGTTATTTATGTTTTTATAAAAGGGGAACAGAAAGTTCTGTGGGAAATTAATGATTAAACATATTCACGATGTCCTAAGTGCTCTTTCAGCCCTTTGAAATTCCTTGAGTTTATTTGTATTTAAGATGCTTTATTTCCAGCTCAAAAAGTAGTGTCAAAATGCTAATTTTATGACAATTCATGAAAGCATGATTTTACTTTATTTCTGAAAACATTTTTAACACATTTTCAAGGTATTTTAAGCTCCCTTTTTAATGTGAGACAAATTGCGTATGTGTAAACAGTAAAAATGCTTAACTTACATCCAAAGTATAAACTAGTGAATCAGCACTTTGTAAACAGAAGCTCACAGAGAGAGAGAGCAATAAATGTTCTTTTCTCACAAGAAATCATTGGATTCATTCCTTCATTGGACCCTTTCAAAGTGGTTACTTAAAAGTATATGAACGAACGAACATATACATCAAACAGATGCTGAAAATCTCAAAGGTCGTTTCTTGCTTTATCTCGTAATAAAGCATTCAGGGCAACTGTCAGAAGATAGCTGGCACAGCACAACACTGGGCTGACATCAAAGAAGTTGTTGATGTTACAGTTTCTTTCAACCCTTCCCAAAAGATAATAATAACTTAGTTTGAGCTCTGAGCTCTTACGCTCCTCAGTTCCCACCCTGTGAACCGAATAAAGTTATTTTAACAAAATACAGAGGAAGCTGCTGTCCTAGGAACATATCAGAATTCAGAACAGCCTCATTCCGTAGGAAATGCTCTGGAGAGAGAACAGTGTACCATATCCCTAAAGGTGACTTCACTATATCCTTTATTCCCCTCCCCCATCTATTATCATTGATGATTACAAGGACCTTTCCTGAAGAAACATAAGAAACTAGAGAACCCCAACACACCTGCTTGGAGTATAGAGGTAATAGGTAAAGCATAGATGTGGGGTCAGGCCATAGCAGTGGGGCCAGAGCCTGGCTCCAATGTGAGGCCAAAAATTAGACATGGTCAGAAAATCCAAAGCAAACATAAAACCCACTAGATCAAGAGACAAATTTATAGTCAAGTCTTTCGGTGTGACACTAATGCTTTCAGAAATTATCCAGTAAGAAATTGTACTAGCTGAAGCCACAATGAGAACATAGCTGGATGGAGAGAGCATGGTGCTCAATTTTATAGATTTAGGCAACAAAACTTGGTTTCTTAATAGTGGAGACAGATGGCAGCAGAGTGAGCAAAGGAATGGAAGCAGTAAAAGTTCACACATTCATCTGTGTGGCCGGAAGGACCAATGAAGTCAGTGGGGTCTACTGGTGCTCATGGGATAGAAAGGGGTGGGTGGATGAAGCTAAAGACCTGGGTCTGTGATACAATAAAACAATTTTCAAACCCATGGATCCTTGAATACCTCTTGAACCTTAAAACGTAAGTCTAGATCACTTCAAAACATAGTCTCCTGGACTAAAATGTCAGACTGGACCAAACACTTTAGTTATATTTGGAAAAATAGTTATGATGGACCGTCAACATGTAATGCAAAGTGACCCGTGAAATCAGAATAAATGAATCCTGAACTAGGGCTATGCTATAGTTCCATTGATAGAGTGCCTACCTAGCATGCACAGAGCCATGAGTTCCACCCCCAGCATACACACGCACACACACATATACACACACACAATTGTGTTGGGATATGAGTGTAATCCAAGCACTCTCAATTTGGAGGCAGAAAAATGATATATTCAAGGTAACATTCAGCAACAAAAAGAACTTGAGGCCAGCCTGAGCTACATGAGATCTTTTATGAAAACTAACAAAAAGAGTCTCTTCACTCCCCTGCAGTCACCAGAGAGCAACATTCATTTGAAACAAAATTGATCAAAATAAAAAGAACTTAACTCTCTACATAGTGTCTATCAACCCTGAGAGAAGCTGTAGACCAGTATAATCACATAACAGATCAGAGTTGGTTTTTTTATTTAGCTAACGTGGGTTAAAATCAAGGTCTATTTTTCCCATTATTAATTCTGTCTTTTATAAGCCAAAATTTTAGCTCGTTAAAAATTATACAGGAAACTGTCATCAAAGAGCTGCTGGTTTTATCAAAATTCAGTATAATGTAAATCAAACCTACTGTTCTTTTCCAGTCAACAAGCTGCTGGTTTCTATCAGTAAGCACATTTGTTCATCAGAAGTCAATCTGTTGTTCTTTTCCAGCCCATTAGACTCCCATTTAACATGGTTCTTCTTGCCAAACAAAATAGAAATATTGAATAATATAACATCCAATCAAAAAGTTCAGAGTACTATAACACTAATTATAAACTATAGAATCAGCAATAGATATATATGGGAAAACTTACTCATTTAAACCATCATTGTATAATTATTTTGATTTCATTTATATATAATTTAATTTATATTATATGACAAAAACTATTTTTGAGGCATAGCCAATCACTCCATATACGTTTCTTACCACCATGTTTAAAGGATAATTGAAGATATAATACTACCAGAAGAAGATGCAAGTAGGTAGAAATGTTTGTTCTTCTCCAGAATGTCTATTTAAAAAACTACATGTATGCTTATCGGATAATTGACGTACAGTGAGTCTGGTAATTAGCAATAGGAACAGACATTTCACAAAGAAGAGTCTTCTGCAAAATGAGTTTAATGGTCATGCCCTGGCCTAAGATCACAGAACACTGAAGCTGGAATGGAACTTGGAGATATGTCCATAGAGAATGGAGAGGACCCAAGACCCTCAATTATATAAGGAAAGATGCATGGTTTGTGCATGTGCATTTAAAGGAGGAGGAGAGAAATTATCAGTGGGCTCTAAAGTATAAAACAAGGAAGAGTATCCACTTTACCTCAGACCCTTCATTCTACATGTAAGAAAAATGGGACCTACTAAACTCATAAGATCATATTAGGTCCTATTTCGGGAGACACTGGTATGTGGACCACTAAATTCTCATTCTACATCCACACTGATGACAGCCATCTACCCTGAGAACCACAGATCTACTGAGAATCCGAGGAAGTTGAATACTCTGCATGTGTCAGAAGCATCCACTGGGAAGCCTTAAAATGGTGCCTTCTAGAACGAGAAGGTATAGCCCTTCAGTGTTTGTTTTGTTAGGCTAGAGCAAAGATTCTCAAGCTGTGGGTCACAACCCCTTTCCAGTCTAATGGCTCTTTCGCAGGGGTTTCATGTCAGCTATCCTGCACATCAGATACATATTTACATTATAATTTGTAACCATAGCAGAATTCCAGTTGTAAAGTAGCAATGAAAATAATTTTATGGTTGGAGTCACCACAACATAAGGAATATATTAGGAAGGTTTTAGACTGAGCTTCTTCTGGCGAGAATGGGGAGACTTTACCATTTAAGTGTAAGGACTTAAGAAGCAGCATAGTCTTGTTCCCAAATGCAGATCATTCCAGCTCCCCACCAAGACAGATTTAAACACAGAAATGACAGGAAGTTGGAGTTTCCTAAATCTGTTACCAGTATCAGTCAGCTTAGAGACGTGACTGTGAAAATGGCTCTGCAGCCAGGCTCCTTGAGTTTGAGTCCAGCCTGCTTCACTTTCCAGGGACATCAGCTTACACAAGGTTCTTAGTCCCCAGTGCCTGTTTCTAACACAATGGGGACAACGGCAGTTCTTGTCTTAATTGGAGTTACCCCAGAATAAAATGGGAGAATAGCTTCAAATTTCCTTGCTAGATGCAGACATATACAAAAGTAAATTACAAACATTGCTTCTACAAGCACTGGGGGTCTGAATCAGCCGAGGCCTCTGAGAGGACCATGTAGAACTGTCCAGCTAAAGAGTAAAGGGTGAACAACATACACACCAGTTCTTTTCACCCATGCTTGAGGGTTGCCTGGAAATGCTAAATCCCCTTCAATGTGTGCTAGGCTAACAACAGATCTAGTGACTTCCTGCTGCTTTGGAGAGGACCTGGGAGAGTTGGCATACAAAAGAGTTTCACAATAGCCCAGAATGGAGTATAATAAGGGTTTATTTACCTGGGGATAAACTCACACAAAGAGTAGTAATCTGCAGTCTTCTGCGTGCACTGGGAACTAGAACTGAATCCAGCAGCCAAGAAGCCCACACGTGCTTTTTGTCTGCATTTATAGTACATGAGACTATGCCTAAAGTGGGCCGGTCTCTTAAAGGCTGTTGACTCAAGGAGCTCCAACAGCACCTCTCCCTTCTGTCTAAATTAGAGAGTTCTAAGCCTAACACAAAACTATATACAATAATAACAAATACCAAGTATTATCCAAGGAAAAGAAGAGGCAAAACATACATTAAAAATTAGAATTACAGCCCTCATGAACAATATCATACAAGAAACATATGCTAAATGTTTCAATAGTCATTCTATCCTAAAAAGTCTGTCTTGTATTAAAAATGGCTTGACAAAGTCATGAAAAAAAGTAACTTTTACTATCTAGTCTTCAACTTTTCAAAGATCCCAGAAGGATATAATATTAGTTAAGTAAACAAGAAGTGTTATACGCAACTTCTAAAGTTCTAGAACTGACAGAGAAATCTCATTGCCTGGACAGTCACATTGGGGTGCCCATCTTCAGCCTACAGGCCCATAGTATCTGGCAGACTTTTCCATAAAGCAAGAAATTTGAAGCTCTGTTCTGCCTTATAATAGAAGTTTGTCAGTCACTTTCTACTATGTACTACAGAATGTCTGGCAGTTTCTTCTGTGAAGTAGGAACCCTGAAGGACCATCCCATCTTCTGAAAAGTTCAGCAGTCACTGTTCTATAAACCCTGCATGTCCAGTTCATACAGCATACCATCAAGCAGTCCAGGCAAGAGCAGTT